>VKKW01000330.1:0-147549 GCA_018350135.1 Citrus trifoliata | reverse complement strand
ACCAGTGTTCATACGGGAAGAAAGAGGGGAAACATAGCATGTCACAAGAGCGAGGCATCGGAGGCCTACTGCGAGAGGGACCCTCGCCGGCGTAAGTGGTGTTAGGTAGGACATACGCCCACTTAATCATAAATAACACATCAGAGTCAGTGACGGGGACCCAATAGCTACGGAGAAACTAGACCCGACGATTTTTGTTGCCCTTGTGGTACCACATTGACTGTTGCCATCACTCAATAATCGAATTAACAACGTCATCAGCTACCACTTAAAGCATTTATGGCTGTTTCTAGCTCAATTGAATTTTCCGAATAGATCTACGATATTCATCACCTCAAATAAGTTGCAAAGGTTATTCAATATACATAGTTGAAAACTATTGGACTGCTTTTGTTCGAAAGAGTTGTCGGCTAGGATTATGCGGCACTTCAATTGTGCCCAACGCATTACTCATAAAGAAATTACATAAAAGGTCAATATATAATATTTTATCCAAACGTTTTCGTTAATAATTCACTAAATCAAACACTCGCGCCGCTGGACATGATCTTTGAATCCATTTCTACAAATAGTTAATAAATCATCAGTAATTATTAGAATACCCATGCCCTTATTTGTCATAAACGTAACAGTGCTCTAATGCATACAATGTAATAGAAATTACATCAACATGCTTTCAATAGTATTATGATCATGTTTGGTATTGAGGTACTTAGCTTTTATATTGTAGCTGCTGTGGAAAAAAAATGTAATAATGAAATAAAAATTAATAATATATAAATATAATTTTTAAATACCAATTTTTATAAAATTGGTAAATATATAATAGATTTTTCATCATACAAGTATAAAATCAAATTACCATACCAAACACTTTAGTACTATAACTAAGACTATAGCTTTTGAACCTCAATCCCAAACAGACCTTATATAATATAAACATTTATTAAGGTTTTGTTTGACATTAAGGTGCCGTACCTTTTAAGTTACAGTTGTTTTAAAAAAAATTATAACTATGAAATAAGAGTTGATAATGCATAGTAAATATAATATTTAAGTAATAATATATTAATAGTAAATTATTGTAAGTCTTTTCATTATATAAGTTCAAATCCTTTTAATTTCCAAATCACAAAAGTAAGTGTTACCAAACACTTGAGTGACTAAATGAGATCTAAGACAACTAGACAAGCGCTGGCATTTTCTATACATTTACTTGAAACTAGCTAGGTTTTGTATTCTATTTCGTTGGCCGCATACCGTGACCTAACAATTCCAGCTCCGTGGGTTACCTTTAATACGTCCAACTAGTTTCGGGACCTTTTTCATGCATTTTCATTTGAAATTAAACAAAAAATTTACTATTGTAATAATTATACGACTACATATCCACATCTCGTGAAGATAACCTAAAAGCAAATCACCGCTGTTTCCTACAAGCGTGGGCCTGTGTGTGTAATATATTATGCTCTCTTTAGTAAATGTATGGTTGATATAACAAGCACAAATTAATGCCTCAGAAATGGCTTCAGTTTCCAAGTTATCATATCAAAGACTGACATATGATTATGGAGGGTTGTTTGATCAAGAAGCTGAAGAAACGGCTTTCAGAAAGAAAAGGAAGTCGTCGAGGTTTCGGAAGTTTACAGTTAGGAGGCGACCGAAGCTTCGGATTCCAGGCTTGAGAAGGTTCTTGAAAAAGAGAATAAGGTTTTTCTCTAAACTTAAAGTTCATGGAAAAGGGCTATTAAGAGATTGAAGAATGGTCAAGTTCATTTACATGATCTTTTTGGTGGAAATTATCTTCTTATGCAAGTCAACGTCCCTACTTCTCTCAGTCTCGGCTGTTGACAAAGAGCTTGGTGCCGTAGAGCTACTCTCCCAGAAAATTGCTTCTAACCAATCTTTATCCTAGCTAGTTAATGAATTTACATCAATTATACTATACCTGTGGTATGTATCTTTTTATATCCCTATCTGCATATTAGTTTACAAACATATGCATGCACACACACGCACACACAACATGAATCATTAAGAACCACAGCTTGAATGGTGTTGGGGAATTAACTAATTTGTATCATTGGTATTTATTGTGTATGCCTTTTCTTTCCTATTAACTGATGTTATATTTAATATATCTGTTTTTCACGTTTTTTTTTCACTTTCTTTTCCCTTTAAACACTAGTAAAACAAAGGAAGATCAGAGCCAGGCATACATAGATATTAATTGACTTTGCATTTATTGCTTTGCTGCGGTATTAATTGAGGCATAAATATTTGCATTTGTTTGCTAAGTTTTTCGGAATGTCATAGAATTTGCTACTGTATCTTTCAAAACATTCTCTCTCTTGGGTTTAGGGTTAGATTTAGGGTTTAAGTTTATTCTTATTCTATATTAACAATATAATAATAACATATAATTAATCAAATCCAAAGAAGGAATTTCAAATAGACAATTCGTTGTTTGTTTACTGCCTCGTCAAGTTTTTACTCCCGAAAATTGTATGTTGGTCATTTATTTAAAATTCTTAGTCGTAAAAGTCACGTCGGCTATAGGTATAGAAAGAGGACATCCTGTCGTTCTTGGTAGACGACATGTACCGTCCCGTTCGAATGGAAATCATAAGTAACTGGACTGGGTGTATCTTCAGAGAGCAGAAATAGCCTGCACAGCAGAGAATTAACATGTATTACATTTGATTGATTAATGCTTCTTAAGAGTTGAAGTGAATGAAAAAGGAGAAGTTTTTCTATAGTAACTAAGACTTTCGTTGGGAAGATAGTATTTGACTCTAAATTTTTATCATATTTGTTGGTGACTTGTTGATTTTCACGATGTTACTATTAGATGTGGCCTAGGATGGTTATTACTCGTTTTGCATATCATAATAGACTGACAAATTCTATATTGTGAATTCAAAAATTATTCCTTTAAAAAAAAAACTAGAGTAATTTTGCATTGCGCTATTGGAAGCAAAGATTAGAGTTCGAACCCTACTCTATAGGCGCAGAAAAAATTGAGTTATCATGAGGTCAAATAATAAAAAATAAAACTCATTAATCCAAAATCATCATTTTTTTGGGTACAAGGGGAGCCTAGATCGCGGCTAGGCTAAACAAAACGAGCAAAAGCCGTCCCTAGTCCATCATTGAACAAAACAGAATGCACTCCCATGGGGGAGAATGAAAAATATGGCACCCGAGTGGGAGATTGAGAGCCATTCCGGCGAGGAAGTCGGCAGCACAATTCGCCTCTCTATACACATGCTTCACTGATATTTGCCGATCTCTGTTTAGTAGATCTTTAATGCCCCATAACAAAGATGAAATACCACTACGGTTTGCTTCGGAGGAATTCAGGAGTTGCGTGACCCCCAAATTATCCACCTCAACTTGCAGTAAGCGAAAACCATGCTCCCAAGCAATTTTTAAACCTTGGTACAGCCCCCACAACTCAGCTTCCATAATGGAACAACTACCCAAATTCATGCTGAAACCACAAACCCATTCCCCACAGTAGTTCCTTACTAAGCCGCCAGCGCTTGCCAAGCCCGAACTCTTCAACGCTCCATCAGTGTTGAGCTTGAGAAATGGCCATCTTGGTGGTTGCCAGTAAATCCATCTCTCTGTTTTTGGGGTTCTTTGAATGATGCAGTGTGTGATATATATTTATTTACGTATATTACATGACTTGAAATACAAACGATGAATCACGCGCACTTTCCTTATCAAAGTTCCAAACATGGTGGAGCTTATTAATCATCATTGCACATCAATGATCAAATACATACTTGGAGACATACAATTCAACTCATAACATCTATTTTATATAAAAACTTACATAAATTAATTCGTTTGATTAGTTGCAGCTCACAAAACATTGTATATAAACAGAGTCCGTAACAAATTACATCAATTAATAAAAGAAAAGTTCCAGAGAGTTCATCTATTTTCTCTGAGATTCTCGGTAACCAAACAGTCATTTTAGCTCAATTTGTAATTTTTTTAAAGTTCCAAACATGGTGGAGCTTATTAATCATCATTGCACATCAATGATCAAATACATACTTGGAGACATACAATTCAACTCATAACATCTATTTTATATAAAAAGCTTACATAAATTAATTCGTTTGATTAGTTGCAGCTCACAAAACAGTTGTATATAAACAGAGTCCGTAACAAATTACATCAATTAATAAAAAGAAAAGTTCCAGAGAGTTCATCTATTTTCTCTGAGATTCTCGGTAACCAAACAGTCATTTTAGCTTAATTTTCAGTTTTTTTAAAGTTCCAAACAAGGTGGAGCTTATTAATCATCATTGCACATCAATGATCAAATACATACTTGGAGACATACAATTCAACTCATAACATCTATTTTATATAAAAAGCTTACATAAATTAATTCGTTTGATTAGTTGCAGCTCACAAAACAGTTGTATATAAACAGAGTCCGTAACAAATTACATCAATTAATAAAAAGAAAAGTTCCAGAGAGTTCATTTATTTTCTCTGAGATTCTCAGTAACCAAACAGTCATTTTAGCTCAATTTGCAGTTTTTTTAAAGTTCCAAACAAGGTGGAGCTTATTAATCATCATTGCACATCAATGATCAAATACATACTTGGAGACATACAATTCAACTCATAACATCTATTTTATATAAAAGCTTACATAAATTAATTCGTTTGATTAGTTGCAGCTCACAAAACAGTTGTATATAAACAGAGTCTATAACAAATTACATCAATTAATAAAAAGAAAAGTTCCAAAGAGTTCATCTATTTTCTCTGAGATTCTCAGTAACCAAACAGTCATTTTAGCTCAATTTGCAGATTTTTTAAAGTTCCAAACAAGGTGGAGCTTATTAATCATCATTGCACATCAATGATCAAATACATACTTGGAGACATACAATTCAACTCATAACATCTATTTTATATAAAATGCTTACATAAATTAATTCGTTTGATTAGTTGTAGCTCACAAAACAGTTGTATATAAACAGAGTCTATAATAAATTACATCATTTAATAAAAGGAAAAGTTCCAGAGAGTTCATCTATTTTCTCTGAGATTCTCAGTAACAAAACAGTCATTTTAGCTCAATTTGCAGTTTTTTTAAAATTCCAAATAAGGTGGAGCTTATTAATCATCATTGCACATCAATGATCAAATACATACTTGGAGACATACAATTCAACTCATAACATCTATTTTATATAAAAAGCTTACATAAATTAAATCGTTTGATTAGTTGCAGCTCACAAAACAGTTGTATATAAACAGAGTCTATAACAAATTACATCAATTAATAAAAAGAAAAGTTTCAGAGAGTTCATCTATTTTCTCTGAGATTCTCAGTAACCAAACAATCATTTTAGCTCAATTTGCAGATTTTTTAAAGTTCCAAACAAGCTGGAGCTTATTAATCATCATTGCACATCAATGATCAAATACATACTTGGAGACATACAATTCAACTCATAACATCTATTTTATATAAAAAGCTTACATAAATTAATTCGTTTGATTAGTTGCAGCTCACAAAACAGTTGTATATAAACAGAGTCTATAATAAATTACATCATTTAATAAAAAGAAAAGTTCCAGAGAGTTCATCTATTTTCTCTGAGATTCTCAGTAACCAAACAGTCATTTTAGCTCAATTTGCAGTTTTTTTAAAGTTCCAAACAAGGTGGAGCTTATTAATCATCATTGCACATCAATGATCAAATACATACTTGGAGACATACAATTCAACTCATAACATCTATTTTATATAAAAAGCTTACATAAATTAATTGTTCAAACGTCCGTAAAAAAACTATAGTGATGGATATCCTTAATGACAAACCGGACAGCAGCCACTGTAGTTGCTACGGTGACCAATGAAAAAAGAAGGATGTTGAACCAATGCCATGCTTTCTTCTTTACCCTAGCGGTATTTGCCTTAACCTACGACAGAGAAAAAGAAACCAGGCCATGATATATTATTTGTCATGTATTGTTTCATTAGTTATTAGTACTGAATGTAGCATGTCATCTATTGCATGCTTACCTTGATGAAAACCATGCTTGGAAATACAAAGGTAATAGGGATAAGTGCAAATGATCCTATCAAGTTCACAAAATCCCCAATGAAAGGAAAAGCTGCTGCTACAAATATATTAAAGGCGAAGAGAAACCCTCTTAGGAAAAATCTTCTTTTGATGTTTTCTCTAGAAAACATGCTCTCTTCCAGCTTGAGGAACTTTGTATCAAGTGTCTCGTGAATTGGCGAAATAAACACCTATATTTGTTCGTTGTTAAAAATTTTGATCCGACAATCAAGATGTTAATTAACTCAAGGCTTGCATGAATTATATGTTATTAATTAATTAATTAAGTAATTAAAACAGGTATGAAGATATATATATAGAGAGAGAGAGAGAGAGAGAGAGATCTTACATGCTGGCAGACCATAGATTGTAGGAACACTGAAGAATTAATAAAGACCTTGACCCATTTTACGCAACTCATTTGTTCAGGGAGGTACACGGATGCAGTGGAGCCATAAGCCCAATATCCAACGATAGGGATGCCATAATAAAATAAGAGTCCCACAGTGAACTGCTCGTACAAGGCTTTCCTCATGTTCTTGACAACTGGCTGGCGCAGAGTTGACTGCATACATTTAATTCTTCGTTAGTCGATTGATTCATTTCATTTGGAATTTGAATTGAATTTGTTAATAAACAAGAATTAATGAGTCTAAATCATTAACCTGCATCTCTGGAAGCAAACAAGGGGCGTTGGCTACAACAGCGGCAGAGATGGCACCCAAGGCATTGAACACCTTGTCGGTTTTGCTTCCTTTAAGCTCATAATTTCTGTGTTTATTAGACTTACCTTCAAACGGAAATAGAAAATGTTTTACAAATTTACAGCATAGTCTAGTTGGTCATCTACTGATAGATATGTATCGATCAAGTGATTTCACCCCCCCCCCCCCCCCCCACCCCCAAAGAAAAAAAGAAAGAACCTACCGTTGTTAACTAGGACGAACAGAAGGATGAATATGTAAGTAAATGTGACGAAGAAAGACACGACCAGCCACCATCTCATTGCTGACATCGTTGGAATAAAGAATGCAAATGTGAAGAAGGCCACTCCAGCTATTACAATGCAAATTTGTAGCCTCAGGGGAGAGTAACTGAATTCTGAACTGATTTCCTGTATACAGCCAAACTACATACCCCGATTATGCATGCATGAGGCAGCTGGCTTTCATGTATAATTTGCTGAGTGAATTCTCCTTTAGGTATCGCGCAGTAATTAGTTTTGGATTTTCAAAATTAACCAAAACTGTGTTTGCCGTTAATTCTAAACTGTAGGATTTAATAAAAGCACAATATTCTAACTCAAATTCAAAAGTTAGTTCTCAAGTTTACGGCGCGTTTAGTATTGGTTTTTATTCTTCATTTTTTAATTTACAAAAAAATAATTGTTTAGTTGCAGCAATTGCTGTTGCATTTTTGCTTCCATTGGAAGCAAGATGAACATAATTGCTTTCTGAACTTATCAAAGAAAAGTTGGAAACAATGATTTCACGTTTCCAACGTATCACATCTTAACTCGTCCCCATGGCTAAGAGAGAGGGATAAAATCATAAATTACTCAAATTTATTTACAAACTCAAATTAAAGTAAAAAAATTTTGGGTTGTTAAAAATAGTTACTACTCCACACACCAATTACACATACTTCTCTCTATTTTTCTGTTCAGATTCTAATTTTTACTTAGAATAAAACTAAAAATTCTTGTTCTATAAAAACAAATTCAAGTACTTCATTTGAAAAACAATATCAAATGTACCCTTATATTCTTAGCTCAAAAACTCTTCTCAATCAATGTTGGATATTCTCTCCTTATCATATGCAAGTAACTTTTTAAAATATAAAAATTGAGTAATTAGTTAAAATTATAGGGATTGAAGAAACATTTACCCATGATTTGCCATACCTTGAGTGATCGAGCTGCTAGGAGGATAAAACCTGTGTTAGCCACAACAAGCGTCAAATATTGCAAAACCCACGTGCCATAATACATTTGTCTTCCTGGAAAAAAGAGTGACAGTAAGAAATTAATGTTATCCCTTTCGGTCTGATGATGTCAAGTACTATAAATTTGACAAACTTTAAGTTAATTAATAACTACCATAATGATATCCCATAAGGTTTCGGTATCTGATGAACCTTTGGCCATTAATGAAGTGAAATGCCGACAAGAGCCATTGAGTTTAGGCCGTGTAAAGCGCTATAAAAAACATGCACAATATCCCCCATCTCCAGCCTAACGGCACCAATATAAGATTTGAGTAACTTAGTATGTATCCGCTGTTGAAGGAGATCACCAGCATCAACCCCATTTGTTGCCATGAATCTGCAAAGGATCAAAAATCAAGGAACGCTCACTTAACCCTGCTGAAGAATTTCTTCCTTCTAAAACATTTTTAAATAAATCACTGATAATAATTTGTAGATAACGATAATACAGACCTTGGCCAACGGTATGAGCTGAAGCGTCTCCAGAATCTTGGTTTTGACATTCATCTCTTTTGCCTGCAGCTTCAATGCTCAAAGCAGCTACGTTATTAGTTTCTTCCATGGTTGGTTTACAAAATTAAAACTTCAAAAGCGAGCTGCCGGGATTAGGATTTGGAAGGCCTATTAACAAATATGGACAAGGTTAGTTAATATTCCCAACTCTAGAGGAGCAGCTAAAGAATATGTATCTACTCTAGAGGAGCAGCTAATGAATATGTATTTTATTACTTGTGTAGCAGTTGGGCAACTTGCATCGACTGCTGAGTAATTTATTCCCCTTAATAAGTGAGAAAGTTTTCATACTGCTACTGACTGATATCAGCTGAGGAAGGCATAATTTTGTCGTCATTTTTTTTTTACATATATAATATATTTATTACTAGAATTAATTTCTCTTCATAGGTTTTGTTCGCCTTCAATTATTAGATAATTTAGTCATTGACTATGAATAAGCAGAATAGAAATTTATTATAATCTCCTACTGATCATTGATGAAACCTCTGCAAGCAGTCGTCAGTTCATTTGGGAAAATTATATTGGACATTAAAGGTTCTCAAAACCTTAGATGCTAGATATAAAATACTTCAAGATTAAAGGATTGATAGAACATGTACATGCCATATTCCAAAAGAAACCAAACCATATCACGTGTCCATCCTATCAAATAAAAAAAATTTTTTCGGAGAAATAACACCTAAGCTATTTTGGGATAAATAACACTCAATCTATTCCGAGTAAATAACACCTAAGGAAAAATTCTTTCAGAGTTTATAAAAATGGCAAGAGAGGGAAATTAGTTCCGCAATCTGTTAGTCTAAAGAAATCACACCAAAAAATCATACGAGTAAGGAAACACAAAGGGCCAGAATAATTTCCTAAATCATATTCACCTCCATGTGTACATAAATAATGGGTGACACATGTCCTTAGATTGAGGGTTCAAAGCAAAACTCTAAATTCATCTCACTCATCACCTATAAATAAAGACCAATCTCTAAGAGAAATGGGGTCTTTGGCCTCTAAATTGTTCATACTTAGAGAGAGAAAACTCATTTTCTTCTTTTTTTTTCTTTGTTTAATCTTGATCAAACACTAATCTGGACGTCGGAGTGCCTTTTTCAGGTACTCACCCCTCCGGAATAGAGGTAAACGATCGTGACAAAATTCTCTACAAACTACAAATATATGTGAAGGTAAAAAATTCCAGCCCCTTCAGAACAACATCTGATTCCTCTGATTGAACTAGAAGAAACTTGAAATTTTATTGAATCCTTGTTGATTTGACTTGAATTTGTTCCCACAAGAAGCACTCTGACGCTAAGGCAGTGTTTGATTTTCGAAGATTTAATCAAGAATAAAATTTCCCTTAACTCAATTTTTGGGAATTTGGTCATGATCTTTTGGCTCTTATTTATAGAGAAGAAGCGAGTGAATGGCGGAAAAATATATTTCAAATCTGAATCCTCGCCGTCCGTCCCCTTATTTTTTGGTCCATTAGATCTAATAAATTTTTTTGTCTGTATACGAATCCTCAGCACGTGGTTTCATTAGTAACCAAGTGTTGCAACTTTTAAATGTTTCCAGATTATTTATTGTTCATTTTCTCTGGGTTTATTATCATGTGAGTCATACGGTGAATATTAACCTTAAAAATGGGGTCAATTAGTAATAATATCGAGCGTTGATCTCAAATCTAGAATTAAAGTAGATTAGGACCACCATATGATATATCAATTAATTAAACTAATTTTTAATAGACAGGTAGTATGGTGTAAGTCACTATATTTTGCGGCGCTTACAAACATATATGACTTTTGTTTTGCCTTGTTTTGCTTTGTTTTTTTGTCTAATCATTGTCCCCTCCCAGCATAATTTTGAACTCACCAGAAAATACTCATATTGAATCAAAGAACCGCACGACAGCATGGATTTAAAATTTCTTAATTAATGTCACTTTTATTAACGCATTTTGAAAAGACAACAAAACAATAGATACTATAATATCTGTCAATTCATCACCAAATCTCAAGCTAATTTTGCATCATTATTCCTACTTTAAATTTTCAATCAGTTGTATAAATTTAGCCTCAGTGCACATCAATCATATATATTTCATAATTTGTGGTACATATAACTTAACTTACAATGTTGACATATATATATATATATATTCATTACGCATCAGCGAAAAAACTATAGTCTTGAATATGCTTAACAACAATCCTGACAGCAGCAACCGTAGTTGCTACTGTAACCAAAGTAAAAAACAGAATGTTGAACCAATGCCATGCCTTCTTCTGTATTGTAGATGCCTTTGCCTTAGCCTGCAACAAACAAAATATATATATTTAGTTACTTGAATTTTTTTTTTATTTGACTTGTTTAATTAGGAGTGCGTAGAGAGAGAGAGAGAGAGCAATTATACTAGTTAATTACCTTAATGAAGACCATGCTCGGAAAGACGAAGGTTAGAGGAATGAGCGAAAATGATCCTATCACGTTGATAAAATCCCCAAGGAAAGGAAAAGCTGCAGCTACAAATATATTTGCTGTGAAAATAACCCCTCGTACGAAAAATCTTCGTTTGATGTTTTCTCGAGAAAACATGCTCTCTTCCAGCATTAGGAGCTTTGTGTCAAGGGTCTCGTAAACTGGCGAAATAAACACCTATATATATATATTTATATATTCGTTATTAGTGTTTACATATATATATATATATATTGATCCGAAAGAGCATTAAGTTATATATGAAAGACATGGTCAATCTTACATGCTGGGAGACTAGAGACTGCAGGAACACTGCGGCATTAACGAAGACCTTGATCCATTTAGCGCCACCTATCTGTTCGGGGAGGTACACGGATACACTGGAGCCGTAAGCCCAGTATCCTATGATAGTGACGCCATAATAGAACAAGAGCCCCACTGTGTACTGTGAATACAAGGCTTTCCTCATGTTCATGACAGCAGGCTGCCGCAGAGTCGACTGCGTTTAATTAAATTTGGTAGGTCAGTTAATTAGATTTTGTATACAAATCGATTGTTAATAAACATCGCTGATTCTTAGTTAATTAACCTGCATCTCCGGAATCATGCCAGCGGCGTTGGCAACGATGATCGCTGACATGGCACCGATAGCGTTGTATATCTTGTCGGTTTTGCTTCCTTGAATCTCGTAATCTCTACTTTTATTGGACGTGCCTTCAAAACCCAATTTTTTACAATTTATTAGTTCTAGTTGGTAGTCATGTGATACGTTTTTTCAGCGAATATTTACTTAATTTCAAAGTTTCAATTCCAAAATGGGAAAAGATTCCTCTTTCTTCTTACCAAGATTCCAATAAGCCATTGCTGATTAATAAATGCGAGGGTCCAGTAATAAATTCTTAACTTTATACTACTGATATAAAATTTATGAAAACTTAAAAAGAAATCATGCACAATCAATTAAATTTAAATTTCAGACCAAACAACAACCAACGGTCAAAGTAGCTTTCTTTTTTTTAACCCCTCCTTCAAAATTGGACAATCTTCAATCTCAGTAGATAGATGTTGTCATGCTGTCATTTTATTGCACATGGCACATAAATGCTATGACTATTTTTTTGCCTTAATTAATTTTGAATTACTGTTTACGAAATAATACTTTTTAAAATATTCTTATTTTTGTTTAAAAAATTAAAAGAAATAGGGATACTTTTGGGGAAAAAAAATTATCTTCTTGACAAAAGTGGAGAATAAATTGAGATTTATAATTATTTAAGGGTATTTTAAAAATTATCATTTTACTAGATCCTTTTTATAAAAATAAAAAAAATTATTAAGCCTCACTCTCACTCAGAAATATATATAATTAAGAAAAAAGAAATTTTCTCATTTTAAAATTCTATGACGTATGATTCATGCATAAATTGAACTTGGATTAATAATAATAATAATAATAATAATAATAATAAATACCTACCGTCTTTAACAAGGATCACAAGAAGGATGAGTACGTAAGTAAATGTGATGATGAAAGACACGGCCAGCCACCTTCTAATAGCTGACATCGTTGGAACAAGATTGGCAAAAATGAAGAAGGCCAGTCCGGAGATTAAAATATAAATTTGTAGCCTCACGGGAGAGTCACTGAATACCAAGTTGATTTCCTGTGCGCAAGCAAATCAGCATCCCTTATCTCTTGATCATTAATTTTATTCGTGCATAAGGCAGCTGCCTTTCAGTTTCAGATATAATTGGTCATACGTACCTTCAGTGATCTCGCCGCAAGTAGGATAAAGCCTGTGTTGGCCACCAAAAGGGTCAAATATTGTATGGCCCAAGTGTAATAATACATTTCTCTTCCTGGAGAAAAGATTAAGAAATTAACTTTAGTAGACGAACACGGAAGTAAGAATTAGTTAAATTTTCAATTATGTACCACCACGGTGGTGTAAGATCTTTAAAAATTTTTTTGAAAGTTCAAATCCTGATTCTTAAATTTTGAAAAACAAAAATTAGTTAATTACCGTAGAGATAGCCCATAAGGTCTCGGTATCTGATGAATCTTTTGCCATCAATGAAGTGAAATGCGGACAAGAGCCATTGAGAATAGAGGGAGTAAAAAGCCAAAAAGAACATGCACAAGATCCCCCATTTCCAACCCAACGGCACAAGTATAAGATTTGAGAAACTTAGTATGTAACCGCAGTTGAAGACGATCACCAGCATGAATCCCATTTGTTGCCATGAATCTGCAAAAGAATATAATTCAAGGAACACCAAATTAAGCTCCTCGATCACTGAAGAAATTAAGTATTTTCCTGCTTCCAAAACATCTCTTAAAAAAATCTATATATGATCAGAAACTGTAAAGAAAGGAACAATAATACAGACCGTGGCCAACGGTGTGTGCTGAAGTGGCGCCAGATTCTTGATTTTGAGATCCCTTTGTTTGGCCTTCTTCGATGCTTAAAGCAGCAGCTACGTTGTTTGTTCCTTCCATAATTGGTTTACAAATTTAGACCTCAAAAGCAAGCAGCCGGGGACTGGGAGGCCTTTTAACAAAAAATATGGCAACATTTATTAACAATAATTGTCACAATGTACGTCACTTCGCTTCGCACAAACACCATACACGTGCCCCATATAATAATAATAGGGTAACAGGCTTTTAACATCACGATAACTTGCACGTACAGTCTGCAGAGTCAGTTTTAAAATAGCCCTTGAAGTCAGCAAGTATTTGATAATTCTCAACTTGGTACCACTTCGATAGCAATGATTAATAGTACCAATTTTCTAATTTCTATTGAGCTAAACTAATAGAATTAGTTAAGAATTGGTAGTCGAGCTCTTCTTTAATTTCTTCCAGGAAAATTAGTTAAGAATCGGTAGTCGAGCTCTTCTTTAATTTCTTCCAGGAAAAAATATATGCTACCTTCTTATATCAGCGTGTTAAATCCGGTCAGCTACCAGATGACGTGCGAAGATCGTGAGAATTAGATTTCTCCCTGCTGATCCAGGCTGTGCTTATATATAATTAGTAATTTACTCAAGTCATTGTAATTCAAAGCCGAACATGATGCATGTATACAGCTACAGTGCTGGATATGTCATTAACAAACTGAAAAATAATGAGATTTTTTTTAATAAAATAAGAGGATCAATTATTCAATTATATGAAATAGTTGACCCAACCCTAAAGATTGACTCTTCCACAATATTGTCAGTGCAATAATTTTTATTTTGCACGTGAAACGCATTAGGATTACATAAATATAGTAATTAACTTTAGGATTTGACAATTGAATGAAAACTGAAATCAACTCTAGTAGTGTTTTAATAGAGACTCAAGCCCTTATTTTCAACATTATTATTATCATTTTTTTGGTCTTGACCACAAGGTATACTGGGGAGGACTCCAACTGTGAAAGACACCTTTAATTCCGTACCACAATCCAGATTAGAAGTTTCCGCTCGAACCGAGATGCACAGGTTCTCCCAACAAAGACGACTTCCTTGCGACTCGAACTGGGAAGCAAACTCAGTCAAGCCACTTAAAAGAGCTCCATTGCCAGTGGAGCCAACAATTTGTTAGTATTGTTTTCAACATTATAAGTGCAAGCATTCTTCCACTTAGTCAAAGGTCTATTGGTGCATTGTGTGTGAACTTGGAAGTTTGAAAGCGCATGATTGTTATAGATTAAAATATTATTACCTTTTTCATGCTTTGAGAGTGAGATGTCAACTAATGCATGTCTACCTCGACGATCAACTTAATTTTCAGCTCTCATCATTTGCAATAGTGATTATATAGAAATTGAGTAATGCTACATATACATAATTTGTTAGGATTACGTGCTCTTTAAAGTATATTTATTTATTTATTTATTAGTGCTACATATACATTATTTATTATTTAATAAATATTTGAGATATTTTAATTCCATAAGTATTTTGAAGAAAATCTGTTTAATTATATTATATGTGTTGATGTGATCAATATATGAATTTACAAAAGATATAAATATAACATATCTTATAATTAAGTAAATTGAGTTCACAATTGATAAATAGAGTCTGCACTCTATTTTTATGTTTACATTGTAATGAGTTCATTAAATGATTTATCTTAATCATATATGAATTTACTAACGTAGTTTGACTACATTAAACTAGATTACATATAAGATTTAATTAATCTCGAAATGACTATCACACTTATAAAATCTCATAGACATTAATTTTATTCCAATCCAAATCTTAAATTAGTTATAGTTTTGTGATTATGATTGTTGTTCCATTTAAATTACTTATGGATGCAACATATATTTGTAGTCAATATAACCTAGTTTCTTAGTGAGAGCTATTATGGGCAGTGAAATTACAAATTAAAAATACAGAATTTGTGCAACACCTCTCTTAATAGTTTTTGAAACTTATTTACAAATTTCTCTTGCTAAGTGTGTTAGCATAATTATTATGTTGAAAACTATCATTATAGAAAATCAATCATTGTCAAGGAACAAGATGTAGTTAAATTGATTGGATAGTTAAGGCATCAATTTAATTTACAATGAGATACTAAAGGATTGTTCAGTAAAAAAATCATGATGTATCTATTTATTGGAGCAAGAGTGGGGAGTGTAGAGTTCTTTGACTCTAGTGCTAATATGCTCATTTCCCATTCTCACCTCTTTTCATTTTACCATTCCCTTTAAATATAACATAATTATATTTATTAAAATAAAATAAAATAATATTAAATTTATTAAAAATAATAATTTACATTAATTCTAAGTTAAAAGTACTTAAAAATAATATTATCATATTCACAGAGAATTAATAATATTTTTATATAATATTTTTATTTAAATTTATAATATTATTATGTTTAAAAAAATTTTAATAATATTATATTTATTTAATATCAATAGTTAATAATAATAATAATAATAAATAGTTTACTCAAAGAAAATATTAATTTTTTTACTATATTATAGCTAATAATGTTTCATTTGTGCTGATTTTATAAATAATTTTTAATTTACATAATCAAAATTAAAATTAATAAAAAATTTATGATTTACATAGTTAGGAATATTAATTATTATTATTATTAACTTATATGATTAAAATTAATTATAAAATAAATAGTTTATTTTATAAATATATTTTTGATGACTTTGTAATTAAAAACTACAGTTCTTTGAAAAGGGTAAAACTATAATTTGAAACAATTCACTCCCGCTCTAAGATAAAGTAAACATATAAATGAAATTATGATTCTCATTCCACACTCACATTTCAATGTAAGTAAACAACTTGCTACCACTCCCACTCCACACTCACAATCCCAAAATCCTCACTCCTTAAGATTCTCAGTTCAATCCAAAAAGTAAATGCTACCTCAATATGGCATATGTTGAATTATTATTCAAAAACACTATCTTTGATATCATACAATTGTAGAGGTTAGCTCTAACTTTTTGGTGAAGTAAATAATCGAGTTAGTCTAGTTACAGTCCTAACTATTGTGGCCAATGTTTATGTATCCAAATAATCTCAAAGTTAGCTCACGTAATCGACTGCACCACTATCAAACGAATAACTAAGATAAGCTGCTTTTTCAGTCAAAATTATAAATATATTATTTGGTGGAAAGCTTCATTTGATATGCTTGTATATAAGGGGCATTGTGTTATTTTATAAGGTGGACCCATAACAAGCACATAATGTGCTACTTTTGCCATTATTTTATCTTTTAATTTAAATAAAAATATTAGATTTAATAGAATTAAAAATAGATAAAATAAAGAGCCTAAGGTTTCCACTGAAAATATATAAAAGGCTTATTTTTTCACAAAAGAGCATATAAGACACAATATATAAAACAGAGAAAAATAAAGCAAAAAGTTTTCTACTACTAATTATTTTGAAGTGATAAAGACGCTCATATATTAAGTGCATATCTAATTTGAATCATAATCTAAAAGATTGTTAGTGGTGAAGATAAATATTGGTGACTAGTTCGTGACTTGGGAGATATGAAAAAATAAAGATACGATTTCTAAATTATGATAATTTTACATGTTTTGATGAAAATTACGGTCCATAATTTTCACGACAAACGATTTCTAACCAACATAATTTACATCTTAAATTATGCTTGTTTGGGATACAAGCTGTGTATTAGTATAAGTATAACATTATTGGTAAAGGCATTGAGTCTCAACTCATTTGGTTGATAGTAACACAGTCATCTCATGTATGATTCACTTAGTGTGGTTTGAAGCCATTATCGTTGTGAATTGCAGGTTTATCATTATATTTAACTCTTCGTAACCCACCATTGAGTCTCAACTCTTTTGTCGCAAAAAAAATGGAATAAATATAGTAACACTTGAAATATTTAATAAGAAGAAAAGCTTGGAATACGCAATAAAAAATCTAGTGCGACATGTTGAAGGAATCGATGCACTGGAATCTGGATCACGTTGTTCTTAGTTGGTTGGCGCGGAGTTTGACTCCATAATTGTAGGAGATTTATTTATGTGATGCATGTGATTTTACATAACTAAAATTTTATAAGTGTCGCCCAATTAGGTGAGTGAGCACTCCTCTTTTACACGAATAATTATACAATCAAAAAATTATTTTTCAAGTGATGATTAATGCGCACATGAATTATAGGGATGACAAAAATCCTCACGAGGACGGGTATTCTCGGGGATTTTCTCCATTCGGAGAGAGTATGAGGATAATCTCATACCCAATTTCTTATTTGGGGAAGGGATGGAGAAATTTTTTTACCTAATTTTTTATTCGGGGAGGGGACGGGGATGAGGTGGAATCCCCATCCCCTACCCATTTCCCCATTTTAATTTTTTTAAATTACTAGTAAATAAATAATAAATTTTGAATTATAAATGTTGGTAAAAATAACAAATATCAAAATATTTATATTATTAAACTTTTAGGCCTAATTAAGTAATTAAAGTTTTAAATTTTTATTTAGAACATTAAAAAGACCGGGTAGATTCTATTAGCCCAAAATTTTGTTTTAATTTTAATATTCATTAATATTTTAAACTTAAATCTATTTTTTATTTATTTTTAGATGTTATAATTGCCCACAACGAATCACAATTTTAATATCTAATCTAATCTAATATTTGCTCTTGATTTGCTTCGTCTTAACTATTGTGCTGTAAATGGAATAGTCCACATTTATAAAGTGTCCACGCCACCATTGAAAAAGTTAATTTTGAATCTAAATTCGATTTTATTTATAACAATTTTGTATTAGATTATTAATTTGTTCATGATAATTTATAAAAGAAGTTTGTATCCTTTGCATGTTGTGTTACTTACTAATTTAATGTATATGACTTTTGTAATGGATATTAATGCAAAATATATTTCGAACTTTACTTTTATTTGAATTTTTTATTTTAATATGATTAACTTAAAATCGAAAACAAAAAAAATGTATTAGTTATTCGGGGATCTCCTGTTATTATTCGGGGAGAAGATGAAAATTCTCTCAAATAATTTTGATGAGCACAGGGAGGGGACGGGAATGGGAACATACGCAAAATATCAGGGATGAGTACAAAAAGATTGGTCCCCTCCCCTCCCCATTATCATTCCTAATGAATCATGAAACCGTCCAGTCTTTTTTAAGCTGCAGCTGAATGGTGGTTGTGTTACAAGACAAAAACAAGGCTGTCTGGCTCGCTATGGCTACCGGCTACCAGTCATTCATAGGAATGGTAGCTGCGTTTAAGAAAGAGAAAAGGATGTCTCCAGCTGGCCAGGCCACTTCTCATTGCATGCCATGATGTACAAAATAGGAGGAGCTTCTTGAACGCACCAGCTTCTCTTGAACGCACCAGCTTCTTCCCACTTACTCGATTTCAATCAATTAGCCGGGAGTTCACTAGAAATGCAAGCTTCTCATTATTTGAAATTGTATAAATAAATACAATTAATTTGTGTGGTATGAGTATAATTATTTCCAAAATTTTAAATACCATTTAGTCAAATGAAACATAAAATGCTTTGGAACAAAAATACTATTTTTTTTTTCTCTGACTTTAAAAAAAAAAATGTAGAGTTACACGCATCAATCTTAGAGAGAGAGCAAGAGAGTGAGTCAATCGCTATTTTATGCTACTGGCTGAAGCAAGCGTCTATTTTATATTTTTATGAGAAAAAAATTATATATTTCAGGCATATTAATTTATTTGAGCAGTGGGTTTTAACGTGGGACTCTCTCATAATCTGCAAGTCTTATCAGTCTATCATTCGCAGTGACACAGCCAAGAAATAGATCCCACCGAGGCAAAATTTTTTATCGATATAAAATTTAAAAAAAATTATGAAATATCAAAAGATTTACTAAAATATTTATGTATCAATATCTGATGCATTTATTTTACAATTGTCCACGTTGTGATTTCATTTTTTTTTTTACTAAAAAAAGTTTTTTTTTTTTTTTAGTGGGCCTTGATCATATCCCTACCCGATAGATTCTTGCCATCCCTGTTCCCTAGTCTGAAGTTTTAACGGCCCCGCCAAAAAAAAAAGAGAGGCAGCTAAATCATTTTAATTATGCAGTCATTCATGGACACTTTCAAGTCTCATAATTTTGTGAGTCAATCGTCATAGGAGGAAGTCGAATAGAGGAGACAAGTTTGAATGTTGGGGTACAACTCGGCCCATTTACACTTGATTTTGGGCTACAACTCATTCGGCTTTTTTTTATTTTTTTTGAGTTGAACTATTGGCACCCCCTAAATCTTTTTTAAAACTCCAATCCTAACAGAACCCATTAAATAATTAAAATAGTTAATTATTTTTATTTACACCCTTCATTCCTTAAACACCTTTGCTTCCGTTTTCATCCTTTTCTCTAATAGAACTCCTCTCTATTTGTTAAGAGAAAAAGATAAAAATTTAAAAACAAAACCTGCATTCTGGTATATATGTTGCTTATTTTCAATCTATTTTTCCTACGTACGGCTTAAATCCATGACTTTTTTTCTTAAAAAAAAAATGCAACTATGAGTAGTAATTTTCATTATTATTATTTAATCTCTTACTATAATCACATAAAGTAGGGGAGGTACAAAGAAAATTACAAATTAATTTCATAAGCAGGACAATTTCATCATACATGTTATTTGTTGATATTCTCAAATTCATCTTATGCTCAAAGTTTTTATAATTTTTTACTAATAAGGAACTAAATATTGGAGTGAAAACCTCATTGTGAATTTGCTGATTTCCGTATTATTATTATTATTATTATTATTATTATTATTTTCTGTGTTATACGTTTTGAGCTCTTGCAAAAAAGTAGGCAGCTGTAAACAGATTACTGTTGTACTTTTTATGTAATTTCTGTTTTGATTAAAATGGTAAATTTGAAGAAGTGGTTTTACCGAGGAGTTTTGAATTGTGGTAATAACTCTTTTATTTATTTATTTATATTTTGATAATATAATTAATCGTACTATATATAGGTCATTGCATAAAATATTTAGCTTCATTTGACATAATTATTAATTAGATTAATACGAATATAATCTATTTAATAATCATATTAAATTTAACTATCAATAAATTACGCTTTATTGGTTCTAGTATAAATCTTACTTGCACAAAATTGAACATATATTATGAATATTAAACCTAATTGAAGCATAAAAAATGACACGAAAATTCATCTGGCTGAGGCTTGGTTGATATGTATACATTTTGCCCCAATTTTCTTTCTTTTTCCGTCCAGCGTTTTCCATTAAAGCAAAGTCTTCTCTGAATAAAATAAAATACAATAAAGCAAATCCAAAACCAAAATAATAATAATAATAATAATAAATTGGACTTGACCTTAACCTTAATCCTACTCACTCCCACCTCAGCTGGTCTGCAATCCGATCCGTTTGGAAATTGGAGTTGTCTAGATTTATAATTTGCACGAATTAAATAAACAATTCAAAATGTAAAATGTCTTAAACCATTTGTGATTCATTGATGGAATCCCGTTCTGGAAGGCGGAACCGATTAAAAATCTGCTTCTTGAAAGTTGAAACTATATCTGGAAGACTGGAATTTCCCAAATTCTCTTCAACTTCATTTTATTAATTAATTAAACTTTAGCCTAGCCTGCTGGATTGAATAAAGATAAATAAATAAAACGGTTTTTCCAATAAATATTTAAATTAATAAGTAAAAGAAAAAAAAATCTTGGGTATTTTTAAATTATTAATCTTTTCTCATCCATTACTTGTTATTATGTTATTTACATATTTCCAACTAATTATGATATATATATATATATATATTTAAAATTTCTAACTGGAACATTTATATATATATAGATATCATAAATTATTACATCCGTTATTTTTTTCAATATGAATCTTTTATTAAGCAATAAAATTTAATAGAGTCAGTATTCAATATAATTTAATAATTTAGTAACGTATTTACTATAATTCTATCGAATTATTTGACTTAATATCGTGTTTGTGTGAAAAATAAATAAATAAAAGTGCTCATGTGAGGAGACATATAATCTTTCTTTTAATAAAGACATCCTTAGTGACAAAGTCAATAAAATACAACAAAACACAAAATTTCAATATATTAAAACTGTATTTTTTTATTTTTTACTCCTATCCTCTCACACCGTGACTAGGTGCCTGGTAATATATATATATATACACACACACACACATATATATGACTCATCTACTCGACCGCGTTAACTTTGATCGATAAGCATTCTTTTCCTTTTCTTTTTCTCATTTCGATACACTTAAACGGTTCCACCATTTGTGAAACCAAAGGAGGCTTAATTCGTTTGTTTCGATCTTTAAAAGCTCCACTGGTGCATTGCATTGTTCATTCTGCTGTTAGCATAGATTAAAGTTTAAAGACAGATAAAGAGTCATAGTGATGACGGTTACTGCCAAGGCTACCATCATCATCAAAGATGGCTGCCTCATGGTCAGAGGCAACGTGGTGTTGACCGGAGTTCCTCAAAACGTCGTCGTTTCTCCTTCAAGTTTCATTGGTGCAACCTCAGCGGCACCTCCCAGCTCGCGCCATGTTTTTACGCTTGGAGTACTTCCTGAGTAAGTTCAAAAGTTTCTTCTTATTTTCCTTCGCTTATCAATTTCTTTATTCAGTTTCTGTGTGTGGGCATGCATGTTTATGATTAATCTTTGCTTTGCATGTGGAATGGATCGTGGCCACCGCAGTGGATACAGGTTCTTGTGTCTCTTCAGGTTCAAAATCTGGTGGATGATACCGAGGGTTGGAAAATCTGCAAGTGAAGTTCCAATGGAGACCCAAATGCTTCTCTTGGAAGCAAGAGAAGACTCTCCCTTCGACGCTGATGCTGCTTCAGATAACATTTTATATATTCTTTTGTTGCCAGTCTTGGATGGACAATTCAGGGCAACTTTGCAAGGGACTCCCACTAACGACCTCCAGTTCTGCGTCGAGAGTGGTTAGTTAGTTGCCTATTCTATCAGTGTTCGATTACCATTTAATTGAACTACATTTCAATTTTTTTTTCTTTTTCCCTTTCATATAATAGTTTGATTTGGATTCTTTTATTGTTTAAATCTTCAGGGGATAGCAGTGTCCAAACCTCTGAGGCATTTGAAGCAGTGTTCATTAATTCAGGGGACAATCCATTTGAGCTTATTAAAGATTCTATCAAGTATATATATGTGTACACTCTCCTGTTCAAGAATAGTTAATGTTTATCCTTAGTAATTATCACAGACTGATTTCTCTGTTGTATTATTAATTCGTGTAGAATATTGGAGAAGCACAAGGGTACTTTTAGTCACCTTGAAAACAAGAAGGTATAGATTCATATCCTCTAAATTTCAGGCACTTATTTATTTGGAATTTCATTCCAATTAATGGATTTTTATGCTTCAATTGATAGATCCCTCGACATTTAGACTGGTTTGGATGGTGCACGTGGGATGCATTCTATAAACAAGTCAATCCCCAAGGAATCAAAGAAGGCCTTCACAGGTATGATAAGAAACTCCCGTTTTGTTTTTCTGTAATTTTTCTAGCAAGGCACATGATCATTCATTTATGTTCTGTTTGTTCAATAGTTTCTTGGAAGGTGGATGCTCACCCAGGTTTCTAGTCATTGATGATGGATGGCAAGAGACAATAAATGAATTTTGCAAAGATGGTGAACCACTAATAGAAGGGACACAGTAAGTGTCTTCTTGTAATTATCAAAGTTTCATTGCAGTTTGAAGAAACCGTGATTATGGATTTGTTAACCGTGCCTCTTTCTTCTTTTGTTAACATGTAGGTTTGCTATCAGATTGGTAGATATTAAAGAAAACTGTAAGTTTAACAGTTCGGGGCCTGATAATTCATGCAATGACCTCCATGAGTTCATAGATGAAATTAAAGAGAAATATGGATTAAAGTAAGATTCCAAAATAAAATCTGAAATTGTTTCTTGAGAGACTTGCAATCAGGTCTTACAGTACTTAATTTAACAATGGGGAATTTATCAATTAATGCAGATATGTCTACATGTGGCATGCTTTAGCTGGTTATTGGGGAGGAGTACTCCCGTCATCTGATATAATGAAAAAGTACAACCCAAAGCTTGCTTACCCTATTCAGTCTCCCGGAAACATTGGAAATCTTAGAGACGTTGCAATGGACAGCTTGGAGAAATATGGAGTTGGAATTATTGATCCGCAGAAAATCTTTGATTTTTACAATGATCTCCATAGCTACCTTGCAAGCAGTGGGGTCGATGGAGTTAAGGTAGATGTTCAGAGTTTGATGGAAACATTGGGTTCTGGGTATGGTGGACGAGTTTTGTTGACCAGACAATATCAGCAAGCACTTGAGCAATCAGTTGCTTGGAACTTTAAAGACAATAACCTGATTTGCTGCATGAGTCACAACTCGGACTCACTTTACAGGTCTGTTTGCTTCTAGAAACATTAATTACAAATATGGATTTTATTTTTTTTGTCCAGAGCAAGAATATGTGATAATTTTCATTTCGAGTGATTGTTTATTGTCAGTTCACTGAAGAGTGCAGTTGCAAGAGCATCTGAAGATTTCATGCCAGGAGAGCCAACATTTCAGACTTTGCATATCGCCTCTGTTGCTTTTAACAGTCTTTTACTAGGGGAGATTGTGGTGCCAGATTGGGACATGTTTCAAGTAAGACATCTTCCCTTTCTACCTGAAGGTTTTCTTTTGGATCAGTGAACCTGCTTTATTTCTAGTAGAAAAACCTTCTAAGATCTCATGAAAGATACAAAAGATTAGGCATAACTAACAAAATGATCAGTACTAAGAAACAATCTATCTCAGACTTCTATATTTGTTAGAGGTTCCAGAACTTGTCCAAGCTTAATATATTTGATATACTATTGGCAGAAAGCTTTTCAAATGGCAGTGAAATCATCTTATATCTACAAGTCACAAAATCTAAGCAGTGAAATCATCTTATATCTACAAGTCACAAAATCTAAGCAGTGAAATCATCTTATATCTACAAGTCACAAAATCTAAGTATATTGCTTTCTTCGTTTCAGAGCAAACATGAAACTGCAGAGTTTCATGCCACAGCCAGAGCATTGGGTGGTTGTGCCGTATATGTAAGGTGAGCCATATTGGCTGATTATTTATTTTACATGCATTTCACATTGTTTTGGGGGGGGGGGGGGGGGGGGAATAGTTGAATGCTTTATTGCTGATAACAAATGAGTTGTAATTCTTTTGGATCTTTACATACAATCACAGCGACAAGCCAGGGGTTCATGATTTTAAAATTCTCAAAAGGCTTGTGTTGCCTGATGGATCTGTCCTAAGAGCCAAACATGCTGGACGTCCTACTCGGGATTGTTTATTTGAAGACCCTGTCATGGATGGAAAAAGGTAAATTTCAGGATAACATCATTCTCTAACTCCAATAATTGATTCTCTGTGTTTTCACTAAAATCATGATGTACAACAATTCTTTTGCAGTCTGTTGAAGATTTGGAATTTAAATAAATTATCTGGAGTCATTGGTGTGTTTAACTGCCAAGGAGCTGGAAGTTGGCCAATGAAAGAAGACATGCACAGCAAACCAGCTTCACCTTTATCCATTTCAGGCCATGTGTGTCCCCTTGATATTGAATTTCTTGAAAGGGTGGCAGGCGAAAACTGGAATGGAGATTGTGCAGTGTATGCCTTCAATTCAGGTGAATTTCAATCTCATCTTGGCCTCAATGACTAATTAAACAGATTTTCATATTAATTGGTATATCGTTTGTTTTGTAGGTGTTCTGACTAAATTGCCAAAGAAAGGAAATCTTGAAGTGTCCTTGGCCACTCTCAAATGTGAAATATATACAATCTGTCCTATCAGGGTCAGTAAAGTAGCAATGCTCTGATCTTGTTGATTCTTTTTGGTTCAAGTACACTGAAATTCACTTGAATATTGTCTGAACAGGTTCTTGGCCAGGATCTTTTATTTGCTCCAATAGGATTACTTGATATGTACAACTCAGGAGGAGCTGTAGAATCTCTCGAATACATTATGGATCTATCCAAATACGTAATTAAAATAAAAGGCAAAGGCTGTGGACGATTTGGAGCGTACTCGAGCACTAAACCCAAGTGTTGTATGGTTGACACGAAGGAAGAGGAATTCACCTACAACTCTGAAGATGGACTATTGACAATTAAACTTCCTGGTGAATGTACATTCAGAGATATTGAATTTGTTTATTGAGATATTGAATTTGTTTTATTGTAATTAGATGATAATGAATGATTGATTCATTATGAAAGAGCAAAGGAGTCTTGTCCACTGTTTCTTCATTTGTCCAATCGGGTGGGACTTGGGAAATGGGAACATTGGTGTGGCTGCTTAATGCCAGTTAAGCGGTTGATCTGTTTCCCAAATTTGATAAGGTATTAAGAGGGAAGAACATTGTCGTTTATACCAGAAAAGTGGATGCCTATTCTTTTCCAATATTGTCTGGAAGCAGGATAAGTACTTTTTAGACAGATGGGGAAGATCACTTGCATGCCAATCCCTACAGGCACGGGCGGTTTCATGGCCTTTTGCTGCGGGTCTAAGACCATGAAGGCCCCGCTGGATGCTTTTATTTCTATCTACACTTGCCACCCACTCCAGAGTTGGCAAAACATTCATCCCATCTTAGTAGCCACTTAAGGAAACACCTTCATTTTATTATGTAGTGGTATCCAAAGGAACCTCGGCTATAGAATAAAAGAAAAATGGCAATCACCAGCACACCGTGCATCAAAGATAGCCGCCTTGCAGCGCGCGGCAAGGTTGTTTTGACTCAAGTTCCTGATAATATCAGGTTACAACAATAATCAATGGTTCAGCTTTCGTTGGAGCAAGTTCGATATTAAACACCAAAATTTGTCCAAGATTAGTTGGACAGGTTACTTTGTCTTAATTGTTACTATAAAGACGGAGTTAACCGAAGCAACTAAAAAAATCACGTAATTTATACTCAAGAATAAGGGCTCCAAGGATCATTAGGTGGCGTTTTAAGGTTTTCACTGCTTATTTTTGCAGGATATTAGAGCAGAAAAAATGTACTTTCCGCTGCAGAGAACAAGAAGGTGCGATAACCGGAAATCTTTAATTCTTAAAAGAAACCTTTTTATCAAAGTAAAATTCCAAATATATTAATGTTTCAATACAGCTTCCCACATGGTAGATTGGTTTGGACGGAACACCTGGGGTGCATCTTGTACTAGAGTTGATCCAGTAGGAATGGATGATGGGATTAAGGTGAGAGAAAAATGATCTAACTGTTTGAATGAGATTCTCTATCTTAAACATGATAAAAACAAATGTATGACAAATTTATTATAATTGAATTTTACCATTTTTGAACCAAGGTAAGACTTCGTTGTATATGGATTCTCTCCCTAGAAATTCCATGATCTTTGGTAGTGAGTAGACTAAATACATTTTTGCTCCATGTATTGATCCGTAGATTTGTATCTAGGTAAATTTTCTTCTAAGTTCACAGGCTTGTGCTCAGCAGACATACGCTTCGATCTCAGTGAGAATGTCGAAACCATCAAAAAGAAATATGGACCAAAGTAATGTTCTTGCTCTAGTCTCTTCTTACTTCCTAGAGAACTATGTTAACCCCTGCTGCATTCACTGAGATGGTCTTATGATTGACACCTGCAGATTGCAGATTGGCATATGGATGGCATGCTATGCTTGGTTAGTGGGGAGGTGTACTTCCGTCATTTGAAACAATGAAAAAGTAAGAACCAGAAATTGCAGATTTGGTTCATTCCCCTGGAAACATGAGAAATATTGTATGTCCTACCTTGAACAACATGGAAAAATGGAGTTGAGATCATTGACCCCTCAAACATCTATGACTTTTACAACTATTATCATAGCTATCCTGTGAGTTGTGGTGTTGATGGAGTGAAAGCTGATGTCCAGAATGGGCAAGAAATGCTTGGTGCCACTACTCTAATAGAAAACTTCCAGGTTATAAAACCTGACTTCAGTTTCGCTTAATAACTATTTATAATAACCCTTTTGATTGATATCATTGAATACCTTATATCAACATTCGTTATCAAGTATAAATATGTGTTAGTTATCTTTTATAAATTATTTGTAGCATCCATAAATGTGTGTTTATTTCTTCGTTTTCAGAGTGATCATTATACTGCTGAATTTTATGCTGCAGCAAGAGCATTGGGTGGTTGCCATGTAATTGTCAGGTCAGGTGAGCCAGAGATACATTTATATTAAGCTCTGATCAAGCTATGCAAAAAAGAAAATCTTTTTACTGATAATATTCCTTTAATATAATACTTGTCTTCCGGTGATGCACTACACAGCAACAATTTTAAAGTCATCACGAAACTAGTGTTGCCCAATGGCTCTATCCTAAGAGCTAGATACGCCGGCCAACTGACCTACCCTTGACTGTTTGTTTAATGATCCAGTCACGGATAGAAATAGGTAATATGAATGATGCAATAGAAATTGAATTTGCTTCCACCTATCAAGAAGATAACTAACTGCCTGTAACATTGCAGTCTCCTGAAAATTTGGAACTTGAACAAATTATTGGGGATTGCAGGAGCCTTCAATTGCCAAAGGGGAGGATTTTGGCTTCCAATACAAGGTGCTATATATGAGCCACCCCAGTCCTCTGGACATTGATTCTGTAGAAGAGTTTCAAGGCGAAAACTTGAGGGGCAGATTGTGCAGTATATGCATTCAATTCAGGCAAGCTTTTAAACTTCTCCCAGAGGGGCTAGCAGACATTCAGTTTGCTCCAATTGGATTGGTTGACATGTACAACTCAGGAGGAGCACTAGAAGCTTTGAGCTACATTAATGATTCATCTGGATGTACCATAAATGCTAAAGTATGAGGATATAGCCGTCTTGGAGCCCATTCCAATAATAATTAAAAAAAAAAAAGTAAAAAAGAAAATCCTGTGCTGTGGACAGAAAAGTGGAGGAATTCTTAGACAATGCCCAAGACAGCCTACTTACATTCCAGCGCCAAGGTGAATGCAAGTCCAGAGAAGTTCAAATTGTTTATTGAAATGCATGCATTATAGATCCTAGGACTCTGCATCGGTGTACTCTGGAACTTGCTCTTGAAGCAACATGAAATTGTCATTTTTTTACGCAGAAAGGATTCTGTGTGAAAACAAATCTTAATAAGTTTTTTTTTTTTTATGATTTTCCTTTTCATCTTGTTTTTGTTTTATCGTAAATCCAATCAATATGTTTGTTGTGTTACCTGAAATCTTGCTTGTTTAAACAAGAAGATTGATTTAGGTACTTCAAAAATAAAAACAACACTGAATAAAATTTTGGGCCTCTCACAAAATATCAGCAATCCTGAAGCAATATTTTTTTCAGTAGGCCCATAAAATTGTGAGGCCATTTAGGACCATACATAGACACAACACCTGTGCAGCTGATTTACCCTTTGCCTCTCTCTCTCTCTCTCTTGCTAAACCTCTCCTCTCCCAGTCATCTCTCTCACCATTCTACCCCTTATCCTTAGAGCTCTCCTCTGAAGTCTAAACCCTTTTCCTCTCTCTGAAAATGTCTTCTTCAACAGCATCTGTATTGAAACCCTTATCATCGATGGCGGACTCTACTTCTCTACTTTCGCCGCCCTCTATCTTCGCCCGAAACCCATATTTCTCTATCCACCCCAGACCCAGACCTATCAAGCTTCACCTTTCCGACTCCTCCTTATCTTCTAAAGGTTTCTCCTTTAAGCTCAAAAATACTACCCATTTCTCTTCATTCACGACTTTCGTTGCCCAGACGTCCGACTGGGCCGACCAAGAAGAAGACAAAGACAACACCACCATGACTCTTGAACAAGAACAAGAAGAGAATGGGGAAGAAGAACCGAATTGGGAAAATCAAGGAGCCGATGAAACCGAAGGGAATTTATCTGATTGGGGGGAACCCGAAGGCGAAGACACAGTTGTTGAGGCTGGTGAAAGGCAGGAGGAGAGTGGTGAAGAGGGCGTTTTTGAGGAAGAGGAATTTGTGGAACCACCTGAGGATGCTAAGTTGTTTGTTGGGAACTTGCCCTATGATGTTGATAGTGAAAAGCTTGCTATGCTTTTTGAGAAGGCTGGAACTGTCGAGATTGCCGAGGTAAAGTTCCATTTTTTATTTGGTAATCAAGGTTTTCATATGTGGGTATGTGCTGTTTTTTATGTTTATTTGTTGCAGGTTATTTACAACAGGGAGACTGACCGGAGTCGTGGCTTTGGGTTCGTGACAATGAGTACTGTTGAGGAAGCTGAAAAGGCTGTGGAAATGTTTCACAGATATGTAAGTTTGGGTTTCCTTGTTTAGTCCAAGTATCACCTTTTGGCGTCAGTCAGTAATTTCTGCATGTCAAGATGTTAAATGAAGAAGGATTATGTACTTCCATATTGTGTATTTTGGTTGTGCAATCTAGTTCAATGGAGTTGGCAAAATATTTTATTGAATGGGGGAAGCCCTTCTTGTTGAATATTAATACTTGTAGCAACTTCTGCCAATTATTTTGCTCTCCTATCGCAAATGTGCTATGACATTAAAGTAAATCAAAAGGAAACCTTAGGGATTCTTCCCCTGGTTAATCATTCCATGTTGTATATCTGTTGGACCAGTTAGCTGAATTTGCATGTGCATGATTGACTTAAAAACTGCTTTTTCATTTGATCTTAAATGTTCTCTCTTATAGATTTGTCCTAGCTTTCTTCCTTTTAATTCTTTTGAAGATGTGTGTATTCCTTAACCGCGATGGACCTCCATTATTACTCTAGTTAATTTACCGTATGGTTAGAAAGGATATTTATTCTGCCAAATATGTCTATTTTCAATTATGTGAAAAACAATTTAATGGTGATTATGTGCTACGTCCAATGTCTTACCTTGCATTCTGATTCTAGGTTTCTGTTTTTTTGGCAGCATTCTTGTACTTTTTTCACTATAGCTTCCATAATCTCACTCTTATAAAGGTCCTTTAATATTTTCTTCTAGTTCTGATTTGATATCAGTTAAAAATAAATAAAAAATAGAAGAATTATCCGTTTAACTTTTTGGTGCACATTTCGTTAGTTCTTAATTTTGAAATACGGTGATTACTTGAGTTACCTGCAAATGCCCAATGTTCGACATTTTCTCCATATGGCTACAATTCATGGTATAAGAGGAGCTCTAAAGAGTAGGCTTGCTAAATATGCTTGTCGCAGAGTGAAAGCTCTGAAAAATGCTATAACCATTACCCTACTTGCTTCATACTAGTTTGGCACACAAAAGCTGAGACAAATTTTTATATCAATATAGCAGTGACATACACTGGAAGATAAACTTGCTAATGTGACATTTTTTTTCCCCGTATACAATACTTAATAAGTCTACTTGTGCCAACATGCACTCACACTCGAAAGTATAGTTACTTTGCTTACAAAGTTGCTTCTCTAATTTTAACAGGACATAGATGGAAGGCTTTTGACGGTAAATAAAGCTGCTCCAAGAGGAACACAGCCTGAACGCGCGCCTCGTGTTTTTGAGCCTGGTTTTAGAATCTATGTGGGCAACCTGCCATGGGAAGTGGATAATGCTCGTCTAGAGCAAGTTTTTAGTGAGCATGGTAAGGTGGTGAATGCCCGGGTTGTTTATGACAGGGAGACTGGACGTTCACGAGGTTTTGGCTTTGTTACAATGTCTAGTGAGACTGAATTGAATGACGCAATTGCTGCTCTTGACGGACAGGTATTCCTCAGTTTGAATAAGTGATACCAAAGTTCATTTTCTTTTGCAGTATATGTGCACAGACCAACAAATGAAAATGCTCATAACTGTATTCATTAAAGCTCATGTAATTGATATTGGAGGGAAAAAAATGAAAGATACAATTTCTGGATTCTTGTTTGTTTATAACCATATTTCATGAATCTGCAGAATCTGGATGGGAGAGCAATCAGAGTAAATGTTGCAGAGGATAGACAAAGACGCAGTTCCTTTTGACCGAACATGACATGTCATAGATTCAAGGTCTGCTAGTGGTGGTCTCTATTTATTTTCTTCCCTCTTTCTCTGTCCTGGTTCACTATCTTTTTTTCTTTCTTTTTTTTTTTTGAATGAGATTTGTTGAGTTTCTGCCAGATAGTTTAATGGAAAATTTGCTTATGGAGTTGAAAGCTGAAATCACATCACTTTTGGTTTTTCAAAATTTGATTGGACAATGTAGGAAGACTTTGTAAATCATGATTTACTGATGCTATTTTTTACAGAGGTATTATTATCAGGGTTGATACTCTGCTAGAATTGTTCTTTAGTTATAGATTTATAGTTCCACATCTCCCAAAAAAAAAATTAAAAAAATTGTATGATGATGTGAGACTTCCAGCTGACACCCATTTTGCTGTAGAGCTTTAGTAATCAGCTCTCTCCCAGGGGTATTATCGCTGACTGCCGCTAATGTGCTCTTTGCCGGAAAATTTGGTCTTCCATTGGGATGACAATGTTGCTCAACGTCGCTCTCTCATCCTCTTGCTGTCAGTGTGGCTTTTTCATTTTGCTTTTCACAGCTGCATTATATTACAATAGAAAGTAACAATAGTAATTGGCAAATATTTAGCCTCAGTATACGACACTTCGTTTAGTTTAATTTTCATCGTTAATTAATTTGGCATCGGGACGGTGGTTCCATGTGGCATTCAGGCCAAGTCCGAGCAGAGGCTATTCTCACGACCGGACTACCCGAGTTTGTTGAGCTGGGTCTCTGTAACAGCAAAGCAACATCTCTGTATCAGTCCACAGTCTTGTGTCAGTACAAATACCATTCAGCCTAGACACCGGCTTTTTTCTCACTTTTGCATGTAATTTTTCGAACGAACAAACACCCACACTTTTCTTTTCAACCCTTTCTTTTTCTGCAACCATGTATTGGCACTTAGCATCAGATTCCCTGCCTCAGATGAGCACCAAACTTCTGACAAATCGAGCGCTCCAGTTCTGTTTGGTTGGTTACAGTAGCTGTATTTACAGCAATCAAGTTGTTCGACTGCAGATACAGAAAACTTTCTTCAATTTCGAAAATCCAGTATGGTTCCAGTCGGAAGAAAGAAAAAAGGAGACAAGTGTTGCCTGCTTTTCACACGTGGACATGATCCACGATATTATGATCTCATATGTAACGACATTGTGTAACATCAACTTGACTTCCTGTTAATAATAATGACTAACGCAATCGGCCATTTAGTCTTCACATATTATATGAACTGCCCCTTATTCGTTGTTAGTCAACCAGCTTTAAACCGACTTGTTGGCATTTGAGCACCAGCGACTCCCACAACCACAAGATTGGACACAGTGCGTAAGCATATACAGATTGGAGAAGCACGGGTCTTGTGAATGGAAACTAGACAACCTTGCAGAACTTGCTTATTATATATATACACACACACACACATACAAGGAAATTTAGAGGAGAAAAAAAAAACCCACAATGATACTGGACTAGAGTGAGATTCTATTCCACATTCCAACCTGGTACTATAACCAAAAGCTTGCCAACCATCTTCAAGTGAAACAGAAATCAACCTCCTCAGCCCCGCAACTGGGCATCCCGACTGGTAAGAGGGACGTAACGAACAGACGTTTCACTCCAGACGCTAAGAGAGCCATCTTGGTTCTTGTCAACCACCTTCAAATCCTGGAATATATTACCAACTGGAATCACCATTCTGCCTCCAGGTTTCAACTGGTCAATAAGTGCCTGCGGAATTTCTGGGGCTGCTGCTCCGACATGTATTGCATCATAGAGAGCAAACTCTGGCCAGCCTTTTCTTCCATCTATATTAATGACATAATGTATAACTCATCATGTCCAACAAGAAAATAAATTGATTAAGAGTAACCCAAAGCCAATGATTTCCATTTTACCAGTTAACTGAAAACAGAAAATTAAATCAACTGCACCAGAATGTGTGGAAAAAAATAAATAAATAGAATTAACAAATAGTACGAATGCACACAGCTTTCTACTATGTATTTTCTCATTCAATTGAAGCACAATTCCTTGGTGTGCTTTTACTGGATTGGTATATTTATCGCTTTGATAAGCCTCACAGAAGATAATATCATTAAGTTGAGAGCAGAACCAGGGATCTTTTATGTTCTTTGTACACAAGTCACAGAAATATTCATAGTGATTTGGTACAGTTTTAGGTTCCCTACTTGAGTATTCTATTGGCCGATTAGTAATGTTCCACTTCATAATTCTTTTTTTTTTTTTTCAATTTAAATAGTAGGTTCCTTACCAAACAAGGTAAATTGAGAATTGCTAAAGACATACCACCAACATGCACTGAGAGAGAACCTTCTTTCAGCAATGGAGCCGCTGCACTTTTTTCAATATTCTGGATTGATGAAGCCACCAACTCAGGAATGTGCTCGACACCCACAGCATGACCTTGTGGTCCAACCATCAAGGCAAAGCATGCTGTCAAATATCCAGTTCCTACAGAAATATACATGCAAGGACTTTCTCAGTCTTTCTTACACTACTACTGAAAACTGCAAGGTAGTCCCATCACTCTTAACTGGCATGATATCCCAAGGATGCTTTAGCTAATTTGCAGGATTTATATATATGTATATTTTTAAAGAATGGCCCGAAATGATAGGTATGTAACTATTACCCATTGGTACCCACCCTAATCAAATCATCCACCAAGGTACTAAAGAACCATACATCCACACCAATTTTATACATTCAAAAAGGTTTCCATCATTATGATATAAAATTGCAGATACACAAAAGCAAGAAAGTTCATTAATAACAGATAGTAGCACTTTAGAAGATACAATGAATGCTGATATTACAGAGATGCTATATGGCAGAGGAAAAATACCAGAACCAATATCCAAAGCGTGCATGCCAGGTTTCAGATTCTCCTCCAATAATTGAAGGCATGTTGCATGCATATGAGGTGCTGAAATAGTGGCATTGTAACCTATTGCCATTGGGCTGTCAACATAAGGTGGAGAACCATCTGGCACAAAGCAAGCCCGATCAATAGTTTCCATTACTTCAGATACCTTTTTTGATGTAATCACTCCATAATGCTGCAAATGCTCCACCATCGCTTTATTCTTGTTGACACCACTTCCACTCCAGTATCGCTGTAAATTATAAAAGATCAGTTTCAATACAATATAACTTACATTCAAACAAAAAGTCAGCAAATGGGGCCCAAAAGCCACTGGCTATCTGTTAAGTAATACATAATATACAAGAAAGTGAGCATTTAGATATCGAACTCAAGTTGTTTCGGCAGCATACAACGCCAGTTCTAGAATGCCCATAACCAGTGTTTTACAAGGGAAAACCTATAAAGATGCATCAACCTCTGCAAGAACACTTGAACTTGAGATTTTCAACGTAGATCTCTTCTCGTCCATGGCCTCCACTTCAGGGGTGACTATGAGCTGTATTTTGGGGTCAATGCCCGTCAGGCATGGGCACGATTGGTTATCATTGTCATAACAGATGACACAATAAGTGCCATTCGAAATGGTCAGTATTAAACAGTATGCCCACAAAATTTGACATACCATTCCCTGAAAATACAGCTCATCGGAGGTGAAGCTTCTTAGTAACAACAAATGAAAGACATAACCATAGACAACCACGTCTCAAAATCCAAAACCAATTCATCCGTGGTGAAGCTTCTTGGTGGCAAAAAATGAAAGAAGTATTCATAGACAAATACATATCAAAATCCTAACTGACCAGATAGCCAATTACCACAAGGTCAATTCATACCATAAATAATTACATTATCCAGACTAAAGAAAAGTCCTTTAAAATATTATAACTAAGTAGAAGCTCCAAAAAAACTCTGAGATCGAATCAATAGTACAGTTTCAAGGATAAGCTCTGTCTATTGATGATTTCCACAGCTTAACTGAACCCATAACCAGTATATAAATCAATTTTCCAAAAACAGCAATCAGTTTCCATTCTCGTTAAATTTGTGAACAGCAAAATCACTGTATTTAAGAGTCCCTGCTCACTATATCCCTCCCCTGAAAGCTTGCACGCATAACCAGAGCCTTTCCAGGCGAGGTGTCTGACTATTTCAGACCAGCAACAAACCCGACTATCAATTCTTCAAATCAGAAACCGTCACGGCTAAAGCATCATAAATTCAGATGATGTCACCGAACTCATCATTTTACAATTTTCCAACACTCCAAAACAATCTGTAAGTTCAACCAACGATTTCAAAACATCTTTCCTAAAACAAAACCTAAAATCAAATTGTTTTTCTATTAATAAAAAAATTGGAACTGGGCATAATCCTATCTCAAAGTCCTCAACAAAAACCAACAAACAACAAAATCAAATAATAAAATATAAAAAGGCAGAATTTTTGGGGTTACCTCCATCTTGAAAAAGGGAGAGTTACCCGTGAGGTTACCCGTGAGGAAACGACTGAGGTTATCTGGATTTGGAAGATGAAAAGAAGAAGACAAAGAGACAAGTGACGGTGATGGTGATGGTAAGTAAGAACAGCGATGACGGTGAGGGATAAGAGTGAAGGTTGGTAATATGTGCTTTAAACCAGGCATATAATAATAGCGGAAACCATACGCTATCGCTGCACACTGATGAATCATTTCAGCATTTATAAAGTTTCTTCCCTTTTTTTAATTTTTTTTCCCTTTTTTTATTTTTATTTTTTTATCTTTTAATCTATTTTATCACCTTTTGCCCCCTTTTTTTCGAGTTTCTTCTCATAGTTTCTGTCCAGGATTCGCTAACGTTTAGCAACAGTCACACGATTAGTAACACCTGTCTGCTCGCTTCTCACAACACGTGGATTTTTTTGTTTTTTCTTGTGCCGGGGCTTTGCTTTCTGGTGGGATCTGTTTGAATGGGCTTCTCTCCCAAACCCATTGCAAAGAAAATGCTACGGGCCCGTGGCTAATTCATCTTACTAAGTTCATGATTTTCTTCCTAGTTAGCATTAGTGGCCAGATTTCTGTTTCTTCCGATTCTAATTCCAATGGGTAAGTTAGATAATACTAGCAACCAAAGAAAACATGTTCTAGAGGAATCACAAGTTCCTTGTCAATCAGGAAAAGAATTTGTTTGTGAATACAATGGCTGTAATTCTCATGTTCCTGTACTAATGGCCAATCTCCACTGGAATTGCATTCCAAAAACACAAAAGTGATCATCAGCATGTTCTAGAGGAATCAATAAATTCCTTGTCAATCAAGAAAAGTTTCTATTTGTGAATACAACGGCGGTAATTCTCATGTTCCTGTGCTGAAGGCTAATCTCCTCTGGAATTGCATTCAAGAAACACAAAAGTGTTCATTAGCATCTTCCAGATGAATCAATTAGTTCCTCATCAATCAAGAAGCGTTTCTGTTTGTGAAAACAATGACGGTAATTCTCATGTTCCTATGCTAAAGGCAATCTCCAATGGAACTACATTCTAGAGATACAAAAGTGCTCATTTAGCATCAGAGCCAGCTAAAATCCTACCGGACGGGTAGCATGGGTCATCAACCCAACTAGAACAGGCATGGTTGGCTCCTTGGCTCACAAGCTATTGTTGCTTACAGACATTTTAATGGGACAATGGCTGTTTACACAATCCTCAAATTCATTCAACTTAAGCTGAATGTCGATTTGATGGCTGATTAAGTGACTTCAACCCTGAAGTTATGAGAACAGCTGTAGCAATATTTTGTTTACAGTAAATGGTTCCAAATACTATAGAAACATACTGTAGTCTCCAAAATAATCGAGAGATAATAATTTAACAGCAATATTAATCTTTCTTCATGTGATGTGAATTCAACTTGTCATCGTATTTAGGTCCTTTAGGATTACGTATGTCGAACCACGTTATCAATTAAAGGAATCAGTTCTTCCTTATTTTAAGATTACGTAGATCTATGATATCTGATATATCATCTATATGCAAACTATGATTTCCAATATATCATTCTATATTCCACTCCCAATCTTGTAGGAATTGATCATATCACATCAAGCCTTAAAATCAAGACAATATATGAAACTATCTGCAAAAGATGTTTCTTGCAATTTTAAGGACTTCAATAGGGCAGAGAATTGGGAATTGAATATATTAAATTCTGAGACAATATTTTTAAAATATGAATAGAGCTAGAGATATTTTTCTACAGAAACAGCTTTCTTTTAATAACAAATATGGCAAATTCTTTATCAGCCCACGTAATCTAGCCAGCAGATTGCTTGGCACCCAACCAAGCTTCTAATAATAGATTCAAAACCTAGAAATGTATCATTTTTGCCAATAAAGCAGAAACCTAGAATTGTAACATTTTCTACAATATCATGTCAAAAAACAAGTCAAGGATTCGCCCTACACCCGCTTCCCAATTCCATGCTCTGAGTAGAAATACCTTCTGCAACAACACACCTAAACAAGAATCTATTAAGCATTAAGAAAATGGCAGTTGAACATAAACCTTATATTTTCTTTTATATGAAGAAAAACTATGAGGTCTCGAGGCACACAAAAGCATTTGAACTGCCAAGAAACAAAAGGCCACTAAAATTAGTGTAAATTAGCCTAATCTACTCCCCACCAAAATCTCAGGCACAGCTTGCAAAAGAGGAGTGGTCCTTACAGTTTAACACCAATTAGAATCATCAGCTTGCAGAATAGGCATTATAAGAGACACTTCAATTACTATGTATGATTAACCCAAACCAGTCATTACATATTTGAAAATGATGTAATTAATACATGAACAAAGAAACAGATAGTCACCAACTTCTGTGACTTGCTCCCAGAACAAAGTGACAGCAGTATAATAAAATCTTCATTTCTTTCTTATTTTGCCAGAAAGTTATGGAACAGAAGAGTCTTCAAGGATAGAGCTAAAGAGCACTCAGCCAGTACAAAAGTTTCCTTTGTATTAAAAGCAACAAATATACTAGGCATTAGTAGATAGGCAGCCACATCATAGCCATCAATCATAGTATTCCTTGTACTATTAGTAGTCCTTTCAAGTATCTCACCAAACTCTTCTAAGAGAAAATCCCCAACCTTAAGAAGAAACATAGATTGTTGGCTTGCAGATGACATTGTGGAAACATTCATCACCCACAAAATAGTAATTTACAATGAACATAGATGACACTGACATTATGCATAACAAGAGTGGCAGAAAGATTACTATTATCATTTTTGCCAGGTGTTAGCAAGTAAGGGTGAAGCAACTTGCTAACTGGATATTACAAGCATAGACTATGCCCACTAAAATATCTGAGACAACTCTTATTTGACAGCAAAATTAAAAATATTGGACTAGGCCTAGACTTAACCAAAATTACAACTTCTTTTTCTTTTCTGACAACGCAATTAAGGGTGAAGCAACTTCTTTTCTTTTTTTCCTAGAACACCACCCCCATCACCCCCCCCCCCCCTTCAAGGGGGGCAATAACCAAACACTTCTCAATCAAATTCATACCATTGTAGTCAATGATGATACAAGTAAGAGAACTAAAAAATAGCTTCTGCAGTTCATACAGGAATAAGAATCATGATCCATGGACTTTTGACTCAAAAAACAAAAAAAAATAAAAACTCCAAGAAGAAAGTTCGTTTCTTTTCACATAATTGTCATGAAAGGCTTTCCAATCAAATTTCCATTTGAACTCCTTTAATGGAGCCACCACGATCTATTGAACTTTATACCTCCTGTCAGGCTTTGCCTTGTCAAGTTGATATTCATAAAGTATATAATAGCATAGCGGCTATTTAAACCAAGCTAATAGTACATGAACACAGGTTCAAAATAGTAAATAGACCACAAGATCAAAAAAAAAAAAAATTCAAAAATTCCGAGAAGAGGTTCTTTCCTTTTCCCACAATTCTAAAGTGTATGCAAAATAAGGAAAATGGCACACAAACACAGATGAGAGGAAATAAGTGTTGATACATTAAAACAGTGGCATATCAAATAAAAAAGAAGAAAACAGAAGAAAATTTTAATAAAAAATTTTCAAATATTACTGAAGAAAACCGTGAAAGAAAACCTGTGAATCTGTTCCTCTTTTCTTACTTTCCATAATGGTGTGTATAAGAGATATATACAGCAAAATAGGAGAGAAAATAGAAGACTACACATATCCTTTCCTAAATAATAGGAAACAAAATCTGGGAAAGAATCCTAATGAATCTTCCCGTTATAATCTAACTTATTCTTAAAATAGCCTAAATTACAAAAAAATCCTAACTTTGAATCTTTATTTTCAACAATTACCTATGAAAAAAAATGGATAAAAGTGAAATTGTAAAAAAGCAATTAAACCAAAGTGAACTAGAGTCACCAGCTCAAAACAAACATTTGTAGACCATGGGACTTCCATCTCTTTTCCCACAATAAAAGCCAAAGGGGTTTCCAATTTCTTTAACGGCGGCTCAAAAAGACACATTTGTGGCCCATTTGACAAGTACCTTAATTTCTTTAGGTTCTTAGGAATCAGTACGTAAACCCATAATCCCCCCCCCCCCCAAAAAAAATTCTAAAACTGAGAACAAATTGATCCCTTGTCCAGCAATTTTTGAAGAAGATACAAATGCAGGGCTCGAGAGAGAAACATCCTATTGCCAAGAAACCAAACACCTAAAGTTTAAAATGAACAAAATGAATAGCGAACTTGAGACAACAGGTCTTCATTGTTTCAAAAGTCTGTTAGAAAATAAAATTTTCATAAACAAGTGGAATCCAAAAGCAAGATACTTGTAAAATCCAAGCATTGTTTTCTATGTTTTTGCTGAAAAGCAAACTAAAGGTACATGCATCAACACAGAACTCGAACACATCTAAAATGTCAGGATTAAGAATTTTTCACTTCTTTTTCACTAGTTTTCAAAAGAACTGTCGGGGGCTTGATTTAAGATTTCTAAATATTCAACTCAAAATACTAGCTTATTGGGTAGAGTGATCTATTATCCTTATAAACCCTAGTATCTCCCCTTTACTAGCTTAGTATCTCTCATTTACTAGCCAATGTAGGACACAACTCAACAAGAACATTGGGACATTTTCAAGACAACAAAAATACAGCCTTTAATAAGTCCAGTGTAAGTGAATAATTCAAAGAACATAGCATCGACTTTTCCAGGAAGCGAGCCAAAGGTATGTCCAGAACTCAAATGTAATTAAAATGCAGAATTGCATATCTCTATTCCTTCTACTTTTTCAAAGGAAACCAAGGAATATCAATTATAAGAATACCTCAGAGAAACAAATATTGTCTCTGCACATTACAAGCACCACAAATTCAACAACCCAACAGTAAGCATTCGTACGGTGAAATTGAATTTCAGATTTCCAACGGTGTCCAAATAAATAGCCGAATTAAAATTACAATGATGGTCTATATAAAAAAAAACGAAGTCATCATTTGCTAGGCAATTAAACAACCATCGTCTAGAAATAAATGGAAAATTTGGGGGAAAAAAAAGGCTAAAATTGTTTATATTTTTGTTTTCAATTTCACGCAATGCAAACCGAGGACCCAGGTAACTAGGCAACACCAATTACAACATATAAAAAATATAGACCAAACTCAAAGTAAATGCAGGATTAGGATCGAAATAAAGATAACTGAAATTAAGTAGACGATATTGTTAAAGCACAAAGATCAGAAAACGAAAATATAACGTGGAGAAGAGAAAAATAATTTTAAATTAGGGTTTTTTTTTGGGCGCGAAAGTGGATTCAGGGATTTTTGTTTTACATATATATACACACAGAGAGAAGGGAACTGGACGTACTATAAACGCGACGTTATAAAAACGCTACGCGCTCAGCGTTTTTTTTTTTTTTTTTTATAAAAAAAAGGCGTTTGCCAATTGGATTTTATTTGGGCCGAGCTTTGCTTCGTGGCTGGATCAGTTTGAAGATAAATTCTATCCTCAACAACCCTTGTCAGGCCCCTTTTATACTTTTTTTTTTTTTTCTGAAGAGGACCCCTTTTCTACTTTAATTACAAATATATCTCTGCAAATTTATTTTTGTCCTAGCCCTATAGCACATTAGATCTTGATCTTCTCTCTCTGAATGATTCGTAACTGTTTTTTTTTAATATAAATTTTATCAACATAATTTTCTTTTGCATTTTCCACAACACGAACAACCTTGATTTAGATAATGTTCTTTTATTTATATTTTTTAACTAAATTTTATAGGATCTTACTTCTTAGCTTTCTCTCTAGTGAGAATTTAACAGCCACCCTTAAAATAAGATTTTTAAAATTCAATACACTTTCTTGTGTGAATTATAATAGTTTATATTTGAGTTTAGATTATTTATCAAAATCTAAAATTATTTAAGTATTTTTTTTCTATAGATAACTAAAATACAAACGAAATCCCTTATTCGTACGGCAGTGAAATGAAGTGGTACTTGAGACGATGACTTTTTTTTTAAAAAAAAAACCTTATACAATAATTTGTGAGGTCAAATTTGTAGAAATGAAAAATATGGGGTTTTACACCATTTTTAAATGGGTGTTAACAGCTGAATCTCACTTTGAATAAATGTGCAGCTCAAACCCTTGCCGGTGAAATGTTGTGGTTCTTTCATCCTACTTTTTCATTATTCTCTATGGTTCTACTTAGTAATCTGTTTCAATGATTCTTTTCTTTTTATACGGAAACGAGAAATATCATAAAATTATAATTATAAATTATTTAGTGTTAAGTGAAAAAAAAATGCATTTAAAGCAAATAAATAATTAAAATTAAATCATCTCATTTGTCAAAAAGAAAAGCAGGATAGAGCTTTATATTCTCAAACTATGCTATCATGTAACGGTCCACATACAATGGTAATAAGTAAGTTAGGGACTTATGGGTGCTTTTAAGTTAAATTATATGCAATTTACGGTTAACCTAAAAATAGTTTTTTATGACCTCTTAATTATTTGTTATGTAACAATTAAGTCATAAAAAAAAATGATTTTGATTTAATGCAACTTAGAAAGACATGTTGTTTAAATCTTCATTTTGCTTTATTTCAAAATCCATTGTGCTATTTAAAATAATAATAATTTTGTGGTACGCTAAAGAACTTCGGATGCTCCTTTAAACTATTTTTTTCGAATTTTAAATCTATTGTGTTTCCCCGCCAATCCATAATCCTTCATCTAGACTCATCATTCTATTTACTAGTTTAATCTATATCTTTATGAGTTTTCCAATTATTTTTTCCTTTTTCCTTTTCCTTTTCCCTTTTTCTTTTTACTTCATATATATATATATAGATAGAAATTAATGAGATAGCTGTACCGGCAACCTTTCTGCATATTACAAAATCGGTACATCTTAATTCCTCTATGATAAATTTGGTCTAAAGTAGTGGATTCCCCTTACTACAACTTTTTACTTTTTTCATTAAATTTTTTTATAAAAAAAAAAATTACTCTTAATTGTACTTGCCATGTCATCTTCAGCAAATGTGTAACTATCACTATGCATGTACCTATATATATGTATATGTATATGTATAAATCCTGGCGTGTATCACACAGCAATCGTCACACTCTCAAGTCTCTAAGAGTAACGGACAGCCACGTCACATAGCTGCCAAAAATGCAGGAAGTGCTCGCCAGAAGCGACTGCCGAAAGTTCTCAGCATCGGACGACAGTGCAATGATGAAGCAAGTGGAGGCGAGTCACGCTCCGGATGGCCGAGAAGTTGATGTTAGACCAATTCTCAGTATCATTGAAGATATTTTTCGTCGTGCCACTCCTAGTACTATCGATGGAGTAGTAAGTGTAAAATTTTAATTGTGCCATTCAATTCATTAGCTTTGTGTATGATAATACGCATATCAATTGGTGGCAATTCTCGTAGGGCACGCGTGAACATGTGGACGCATTGGATAATAATGCAAGCCCGGCTGCTCTCAGTGGCATGCTTGACGCATTGTCTTGTGATATACGCAAAATCTCTTGTGAGGTGATTTTTGATTTCCTGATCCTTTTGAATGTATTGGACATATACCATTGCTTCTTGACCTTAAACTTTTAATTGTTATCCCGCTGCAGTTCTTTGTGTGCTAAAACTGCTTTATAACTTAAGCAAGGAAAGCCAAAGATCTCAAATAATCTAATATCAGCTCTAACTTGTGTGCATGCACTTGCAGATATGGTGCAAGTGCTCGGAAGGAGGAGATGCACATGCCACAACCATGGACTTATTCAACATTCTTTCGGTCTACTCATGGGATGCCAAAATGGTGCTATCCTTAGCAGCTTTTGCTTTGAATTATGGGCAATTTTGGCTTGGCGCCCAGCTCTGTAATAAAAACTCACTTGCCAAGTCGATGGCTGTACTTAAGCAACTGCCAAACGTTTTAGAGCATTATAACGCTTTAAAACCCCAACTTGATGCACTCAACAATCTCATCAAGGTCATGTTGGATTTAACCAAGTGCATTGTTGAGTTCAAGCAGCTACCTTCTCAGTATATTTCAACTGACGCACAAGCGGTGTCCATAGCCATGGCTCATATCCCTGCAGCTGCATATTGGACCTTTCGAAGCATTGTAGCCTGCTATTCACGGACTTTAAGCCTCACAGGCTTGAGAGATGCGTAAGCCATCTAAGAACACAAATTAATCCCCATTCAAATATAAAGATTAAATGTCAAATAGCAAGTCTGTCACTAATATTTCAGGTACACTGCATCAACCACTGAGGCATGGGAACTATCAAGCTTGGCTCATAAGGTCAGCAGTATACTCGAGCACTTCAAGAAGCTAATTGCTATTTGCTATCAACAAATCGGTGAGCCCTTAAGAATGTACATTTAGGTGGTTTGATCTCTGCCCTTTTCGAGAGTTTTCAGCAAATAATGGTTTTTTTTTTCCTTCTGATCCTTACCATGGATGCAGATGAGAATAGACAAATAGAAGCATATCACAATCTCGTGCGCCTTCTTGAAACAATTCACCTGGACAACATGAAGGTTCTGAGAGCATTGATTTATCCTAAGGATGATATTCAACCAGTTGTTGATGGTTTCACCAAGAACAGGGTTTGTTGTTGCCAAATTCCTTTCTGTGCATTTTTCCGGCTAGAAGCTCCGTCACTGCATTTGAAACGCTAGCCTTCTGTTTATGCGAACAGGTTAATATCGACGTTTTGAGAAGAAAGCATGTGCTGCTACTCATATCGAGCCTTGATCTCTCCGACGAAGAAATTTTGGTTCTTGATCATATGTACAGAGGGCACAAAGCACGCGAAGAGTTTGACTATGCAGTCGTGTGGCTTCCAATTGTGGACAGGTCAACTGCCTCGGATGAGGGTTATCGACAAAAATTTGAGCAGCTACAAGCAATGATGCCATGGTACACCGTCCAACATCCTACGATCATTGAACCTGCAGTCGTTAAGTACGTCAAAGAAGTGTGGAAGTTTTCAAAGAAGACGATCCTAGTGCCAGTGGATCCACAAGGGAGGATTTTGAACCAAAACGCTTTGCACATGTTGTGGATATGGGGAAATTTGGCCTTCCCTTTCAGTGCTGAAAAGGAAGCAGTGCTTTGGAAGGCAGAGTCTTGGAGACTTGAGCTACTTATTGATGACATTGATACCACCGTACTTGAATGGGTACCTTAATATTTCAATCAAGTTAATTGAATAGAATTAGTATGTCAATGTGATATCAACACTAAATACTCCTAATACTGAAATCTCATGTATTTTTATCAGATGAAAGACGAGAGATTCATATGCTTGTACGGGGGTGAAGATATCGAGTGGATCAGACGATTCACAACCTCAGCAAAAGCTGTAGCAAGAGCAGCTCAAATTAACTTGGAAATGGCTTATGTTGGAAAGAACAATGCAAAGGAGAGATTCAGAAAAATCAACACCATCGTCATTCAGGAAAATCTAAGTCATACCCTGACTGATCCCACAGAAGTGTGGTTCTTCTGGGCACGATTGGAGAGCATGCTCGACTCAAAACTGCAACATGGCGCGACTGTTGAAAACGATCGCATATTGAAAGAAGTGATGACAGTACTTAGTTTTGATGGCAGTGAACAAGGATGGGCAATATTTTGGAGAGGAACACTTGAAATGGCAAGTGCTAAAGGCATGGTGGCTATAGATTGCATGGTGGAGTTTGAAAAATGGAAAGATGATGCTGATCAAATGGGTTTTGTGCCAGGACTCAACAATTATCTGGAACGAGTTCGCACCCCAGATCATTGCAATCGCCTCATCCTTCCCGACATCCATGGGCCAATTCCAGAGAGGTTGGCCTGTGCAGAATGTGGCCGCACCATGGAGATGTTCTTCATGTACCGCTGCTGCCCCGAATGAGCAAAAATATCATACCTTAGCTTGAATTACGATAAGGTTTCCACTTGAGTTTTATCTCAAGTAGTAACAAAAATTGTGCGATTGAATTGCTTGGTTTTGTGTTCTTACTGGTTTTGAGGTTTTGTTTCCCTGAAATACTTAGGATCTGTGGCCTTTTTCATTATATTGGGCACTTAAAAGAGTGTAGGATTTTTAAGTGTCATTGTGTGTTATTGTTAGTAATAATAGTATCGTGCCTTAGATTTCCATATTTTGGTTTGTTATTATCTGTTAGATTCAACTTGAAACAGAACACGAAACAGACAATGTAATATGTCATAAAATCAAATTACGATAAAATTGAGGACCAGTATTAAATTAAAAAAAAACATAAAAGATATTATAATTTTACTATCATATATATGAGTGTGTGAATATTTGTGTAATTTTTTTAAATACAGATTTGAACCTAAATCTTATTTATTTTAATTAATTCAGCGGATACAAATTTATAATTTAATTAAACTAAAAATAAAATGCCTTCTTGTCCCACTTGTTTCTTAGTGGCTCCATCACTGATTGTTGGTTTTTATTTTATACCTGGTTAACTTGAAACAACCTTAAGGGAAACACACTTTCAGATATTGTCTCAAAGCTTTGTGCTCCGCCGGCGCCCGCGGTGGCCTGACGGTTTATATTATATATTTGCTCTTCGTGCTTATTAAATAGCCGTGAAACAAAAAATAAAATAAAATTCTGATCTGATGATTTCTTGTTTGAACGCAATATTGGCTTGCCGCTTGCATTGCATTACATTCGCAGCACATCCTTTGTCTATTCAACTATTTAATAAAATATTCATTATCAAAATTGACCAGCAATTTTCGAAGAAGATACAAATGCAGAGCTCGAGAGAGAAACATCCTATTGCCAAATAACCAAACACCTGAAGTTTAAAATGAACAAAATGAATAGCGAACTTGAGACAACAGGTCTCCATTGTTTCAAAAGTCTGTGAGAAAAGAAAATTTTCATAAACAAGTGGAATCCAAAAGCAAGACACTTGTAAAATCCAAGCACTGTTTTCTATGTTTTTGCTGAAAAGCAAACTAAAGGTGTACATGCATCGACACAGAACTCGAACACATCTAAAACGCCAAGGTTAAGAATTTTTCACTTCTTTTTCACTAGTTTTTAAAAGAACTGTCGGGGGCTAACTGTCGGGGGCTTGATTTAAGAATTGTAAATATTCAACTCAAAATACTAGCTTATTGGGTAGAGTGATTTATTATCCTTATAAACCCTAATATCTCCCATTTACTAGTCAATGTAGGACACAACTCAACAAGAACATTGAGACATTTTCAAGACAACAAAAATACAGCCTTTAATAAGTCCAGTGTAAGTGAATAATTCAAAGAACATAGCATCGACTTTTCCAGGAAGCGAGCCAAAGGTATGTCCAGAACTCAAATGTAATTAAAATGCAGAATTGCATATCTCTATTCCTTCTACTTTTTCAAAGGAATATCAATTATAAGAATATCTCAGAGAAACAAATATTGTCTCTGCACATTACAAGCACCACAAATTCAACAAACCAACAGTAACCATTCGTACGGTGAAATTGAATTTCAGATTTCCAACGGTGCCCAAATAAATAGCCGAATTAAAATTACAATGATGGTCTATATATAAAAAAAAAAAAACGAAGTCATCATTTGCTAGGCAATTAAACAACCATCGTCTAGAAATAAATGGAAAATTCGCAAAAAAAAAAAAAGCCAAAAAACAAAGCTAAATTTTTTTATATTTTTGTTTTCCCACAATGCAAACGGAGGACCCACGTAACTAGGCAACATCAATTACAATATATAAAAAAATATAGATCAAACTCAAAATTAATAAACACATAAAGACTACGAGAACAGTAAAACTTCACAATGAAACAAAGAACAAAATGTTGATTGGTTGGCATTTGGTGCTTTTCCCACGGGGATTTTATTTGGGCCGGGCTTTGCTTCATGGTTGGATCAGTTTGAAGAGTGACTTCTATTTCCACTCCTCAAAAACTCTTATCAAACCCCTTTTCTAGGTTAATTACAAAAATATCCCTGCTTTAAAAAAAAAAAAAAAAACCGATTTGTGAGCCATTTGCTCTCCCCTCCAAGTAAGCGTTTGTCAGCCCTAGAGCACAATCAATCTTGAATTTCTTTCTCTGAATGATCTTAATTTTTTCTTTTGTCTATAAATTTTATCAACGTAATTTTCTTTTGTATCCCTTAATAATTATATCATTTGAGCACTTTCCATAATACAAACAACCTTGATTCATATCATTTTATTTTATTTATATTTCTCAACAAAATTTGCATAGGTCTTGACTTTCTCTCTCTAAACAAAATTAACGTTCACCCTCAAATAAAAGTTTTAAGATTGAATAAACTTTCTTGTGAGAATTATAATAGTTTATATTTAAGTTTAGATTATTTCTCAAATCTAAAATAATTTAAGTACCTTTTTCTACAGATAACTAAAATATAAACGAAATCCCTATTTTTATGGTATTGAAGAATGAAGTGAGTTTCGAAAAGAAAATTTGAAAAACTGAAAAAAAAAAAAAGGGAGGCTTTTAAAAGATATTCAAACGGGTGTAAAAAGCCCAACTCCAGTTTGACTATATGATGCAGCCCAAACCCATTTGCCAATAAAATGCCGTGGCCAATTCACCCTACTCTTTCATCATTCATCTATGGTTCTACTTATTTTGGGATTGAGTTTGAAACTCAATAAACTACTTATTTTATAATTTTTGATAAATATAGTGTTTGGTAAATTTTATAAAAGCAGCTTATTTAATAATTTTTTTCCATTTCATCAGCAGCTTTTAAAAGCAGGTAGAGTGTTGCTTTTCATAAGCAGTTTATTTAAAAAATTACTATGCATTTTTAAAATATCTATTATAACCTTAGTATTTGATAAAAAGATCATTATATCGTATTTATCCATAAACCCTAATATATAAATCATTAGATATTATATTATTGACACAATTTTATTGCAAAAAAATTATTGTGAATGTAATACATATTACTTTTTATTTTATTTAAAATTATGTAAAAGTAAAAATTTTTATCATATTTTATATAATAGATTATAAAGTTCTTCATATTTTTCTTAATTGAGTTTTTTTAATTAATTTTACATATTTAAGAAAAAATATGTCTAAACAATTTATCAAACATAAAATGAAAAAATAAAGACGTATGTCCATGTTGGTCATTATATAATACAACATCACTTTCGTAATAAGATTTACCAAATACATGTACTCTACTTTTCAAATTCACAATAACCGTAACAGTATAGTTTACCAAACACTAAACTACTTTTTTAATTAGCAGCTTATTTTATCTGCACAACACAAGCAACTTATTTCATCAGCTTCCGCAATTCCAAATTGGCCCTTAGTAATTCGTTTTAACAATTCTTTTTTTTTTTATACGGAAATGAGAAATATCATAAAATTGTAAATATAAATATTTAGTGTTAAGAAAAACAATAAATATATTTAAAGCAAATAAGTAACTATAATTAAATAATCTCATTTGCCAAAAAGAAAAGCAGGATAGAGTTTTATATTCTCAAACTATGCTATCATGTAATTGTCCACGGGCAATGGTGATAACTAAGTTAGGGGCTTATGGGTCCTTTAAGTTATATTATATGTAATTGATAGTTAAACTAAAAATAGTTTTTTATGACCTTTTAATTGTTTGATAAGTAACAATTAAGTTATAAAAAAAATGATTTTGATTTAATGAAACTTAGTAAGACATGCTGTTTACATTTCACTTTGTATTATTTTAAAATCCATTGTGCTTTTCAAAAAAAAAAAAAAAATTCCGTGGTATGCTAAAGAACTTCGGATGCTCCTTTGATTTTTTTTAAAAATCTATTGTTTTTCCCCTCCGATCCATAACCCTTTTCCTTTATGTGGAATTTTAATTCCTCTATGATCAAATTTGTCTAAAGTGGTGGATTCCCCCTACCGCAACTTTTTTAATTGTTCATTAATTTTTTTTAAAAAATACTCTTTTGTATACTTGGCATGTCATCCTCATCAAAAGTCTAACATAATTTACTGGCTGTATATATTTATACACACACACAAACCCCAAAGCAGGGCCTGTTAAATAATTATCATAAATTAATCTACTACTATTCGACAGTCTGTCTACTGCTAGCCAGGTCCCTTGGGCCACCATTGCTTTGTATTTTTACTTGCACATCAAAATTTCCATTATTCGATGACGTCCATTAACTTTGTCTAAACTCTATTGCAAGCAAGGAACCTATTCATTTTTTTAATTTATTCCATCTCCTTATCACTATGCATATATATATGTATAAATCCTGGCATGTATCACACAGCAATTGTCACACTCTTTTAAGTCACTAAGAGTAAGGGACAGCCACTTCACACAGCCGCCAAATATGCAGGAACTGTTCACTAGAAGCCAGCGCCGAATGTTCTCGGCATCGGACGACAGTGCAATGATGAAGCAAGTTCAGGCAACTCATGCTCCGGATGGCCGGGAAGTTGACGTTACACTTATTCTCAGCATCATTGAAGATATTTTTCGTCGTGCCACTCCTAGTGATATTGATGGAGTATTAAATGTAAAATTTTAATTATATGCCATTCAATTCACTAGCTTTATGTATGACAGATAATTTGCATATAAATTGATGCCAATTTTCGTAGGGCGCACGTGAACATATGGATGCATTGGATGATAATGTTAGCCTGGCTGCTTTCAGTGGCATGCTTGAAGCATTGTCTTACACGATACACAAAATCTCTTGTGAGGTAATTTCTGATTTCTTGATCCTTTGAATGCATTGGACATGTACCATTGTTTATTGACCTTATACTTTTAATTGTAATCCCGCTGCAGTTCTTTGTGTGCTAAAAGCTTATACTGCTTTATAACTTTAAGCAACAAAAGCCGTAGATCTCGAGTAATCTAATATCATAACTACACCTTGAATTCTTCCCTTAAAATGTTTTTAAAATACGTACGGATCAGTTCTAACTTGTGTGCATGTACTTGCAGATATCGTGCAAGTGCTCGGAAGGAGGAGATGCACATGCCACAACCATGGCCTTATTCAACACTCTTTCGGGCTACTCATGGGATACGAAAATGGTGCTATCCTTAGCAGCTTTTGCTGTGAATTATGGGGAATTTTGGCTTGGCGCTCAGCTCTGTACTAATAACTCACTTGCCAAGTCTGTGGCTGTGCTTAAGCAAGTGTCAAACGTTTTAGAGAATTATAACGCTTTAAAACCCCAATTTGATGCACTCAACAATCTCATCAAGGTCATGTTGGATTTAACCAAGTGCATTGTTGAGTTCAAGCAGCTACCTTCTCAGTATATTTCAACTGACGCACAAGCGGTGTCCATAGCCATGGCTCATATCCCTGCAGCTGCATATTGGACCTTTCGAAGCATTGTAGCCTGCTATTCACAGACTTTAAGCCTCACAGGCTTGAGAGATGCGTAAGCCATCTAAGAACACAAATTAATCCCCATTCAAATATAAAGATTAAATGTCAAATAGCAAGTCTGTCACTAATATTTCAGGTACACTGCATCAACCACTGAGGCATGGGAACTATCAAGCTTGGCTCATAAGGTCAGCAGTATACTCGAGCACTTCAAGAAGCTAATTGCTATTTGCTATCAACAAATCGGTGAGCCCTTAAGAATGTACATTTAGGTGGTTTGATCTCTGCCCTTTTCAAGAGTTTTCTGCAAATAATGCTTCTTTTTTTCCCCCTCTGATCCTTACCATGGATGCAGATGAGAATAGACAAATAGAAGCATATCACAATCTCGTGCGCCTTCTTGAAACAATTCACTTGGACAACATGAAGGTTCTGAGAGCATTGATTTATGCTAAGGATGATATTCAACCACTTGTTGATGGTTTCACCAAGAACAGGGTTTGTTGCCAAATTCCTTTCCATGCATTTTTCTGGCTAGAAACAGCGTCAAACGCTAGACTTCTGTTTATGCGAACAGGTTAATATCGACGTTTTGAGAAAAAAGCATGTGTTGCTACTCATATCGAGCCTTGATCTCTCCACCGAAGAAATTTTGGTTCTTGATCAGATGTATAGAGACCCCAAAGCAAGCGAAGAGTATCACTACGCAATCGTGTGGCTTCCAATTGTGGACAGGTCAATTGCTTGGGATGACGGGTATCAACAAAAATTTGAGCAGCTACAAGCAATGATGCCATGGTACACTGTCCAACATCCTACGATTATTGAACCTGCAGTGGTTAAGTATATCAAAGAAGTGTGGAAGTTTTCAAAGAAGGCGATCCTAGTGCCAGTGGATCCACAAGGGAGGATTTTGAACCAAAACGCTTTTCACATGTTGTGGATATGGAAGAATTTGGCCTTCCCTTTCAGTGCTGAAAGGGAAGCAGCACTTTGGAAGGCAGAGTCTTGGAGACCTGAGCTACTTGTTGACGGCATTGATGCTACCATACTTGAATGGGTACCTTAATATTTCAATCAAGTTAATTAAATAGAATTAGTATGTCAATGTGATATTAACACTAAATACTCCTAATACTGAAATCTCATGTATTTTTATCAGATGAAAGAAGAGAGATACATATGCTTGTACGGAGGTGGAGATATCGAGTGGATCAGACGATTCACAACCTCAGCAAGAGCTGTAGCAACAGCAGCTCAAATTAACTTGGGAATGGCTTATGTTGGAAAGAACAATGCAAAGGAGAGATTCAGAAAAATCAACACCATCGTCATTCAGGAAAAACTAAGTCATACCCTGGCTGATCCCACAGAAGTGTGGTTCTTCTGGGCACGATTGGAGAGCATGCTCGACTCAAAACTGCAACATGGCGCGACTGTTGAAAACGATCGCATATTGAAAGAAGTGACGACAGTACTTAGTTTTGATGGCAGTGAACAAGGATGGGCAATATTTTGGAAAGGAACGACGCATGAAATGGCAAGTGCTAAAGGCAAGGTGGCTACCGATTGCATGGTGGAGTTTGAAAAATGGCAAGATGATGCGTATCAATATGGTTTTGTGCCAGGACTCAACAATTATCTGGAACGAGTTCGCACCCCAGATCATTGCAATCGTCTCATCCTTCCCGGCATCCATGGGCCAATTCCAGAGACGGTGGCCTGTGCAGATTGTGGCCGCGTCATGGAGATGTTCTTCTTGTACCGCTGCTGCCCCGAATGAGCAAAAATATTATACCTTAGCTTGAATTACAATAAGGTTTCCGCTTGAGTTTTATCTCAAGTAGTAACAAAAATTGTGTGATTGAATTGCTTGCTTTTGTCTTGATTTTGTGTTCTTACTGGTTTTGAGGTTTTGTTTCCCCGAAATGTTCAGGATCTGTGGCCTGTTCATTATCTCGGGCACTTCAATAGGATTTTCAAGTGTTATTGTGTGTTATAGCAAGAACTTGTTCGTAACAATAATATTGTGCTTTGATTTCCATATTTTGGTTTGTTATTATCTGTTAGATCAACTTGAAAGGGAACATGAAACAGTCCATGTAATATGTTAATGTGACCAAAATTTCTTAAGAATATTCCTCCCCACGTAGAACTCCCACAAACAAGTTGTTTGTTGGCAGTAGATAGTCATCAAATCAAATCGCGGTAAAATTTATGACCGATATAAAATACAAGTAAGAAAACATGTAGGATATTAAAATTTTGATATCATATATAGGAGGAGTAGGTGAATATTTGTGTAATTTTTTACCTACATTTTTTGAATCTAAATCTTATGTATTTTTAATTAATTCAACAGAGACAAAATTCATAATTCAAATAAACTAAAAATAAAATGTCTTCCGAAACTGCTGGTCTTAATTGGCCTGCTTATTTCTCAGTGGCCATGTTTCTTGATTTTCTTGATTTTCGATTTTTACCTGATGAACTTGAAACAATCATAGGAGAACACACACTTTCAGATATCGTCTCAAAGCTTTGTGCTCCGCCGGCGCCGGCCATGGCCTGACAACTTTTATTATATGTGTTGTTCTTCAACTTATTCATGCTTATAAAATATAGCCATAAAACAAAAAGAAAATAAAACTTTGATTTCTTCTTCCAACGCAAATATTGGCTTGCATTTCTTTACACGCCACCATGTTCACGGCATAACATTTTTGTCAAGTCAACACTTCAATAAAACATTCAACATCAAAATTTTCCAGCATCTTGAAGTGGGACTTTCAGTATCATCCCCAGGAACAAGGCAAACGTTTATTGGGCGCCAAGATGACTTTAATCTGCAAACCAACATCATTCATGTACATAGGCATCAGTTGATGCAGGCAGTAGTAGTGTCCTTTCTTGTCCGGCCCTTAATGCCCTTAAATTATTTAAATAAAGCGAGTCGTTATACCTTCCCCCCTCTCTCTCTCCCCATTTTCTTCGTTTTAATTTTTAAAGGATTTTTAAGGAATGTAATAATTGGGATTCTCTTCAAAATTAACTATCATTGAAATGAAAACAATAATAAAATGAAATAAAAATAAAGAAGACTTGGATGATTCATGTGTGACTTTTTATAGCGCCATTAATGGAGAAGACCCTTTGATTTAAATATCTTAATCTCTACTTAATTTAGTGGATAAATAATTACTTAATTATTAAGTAATAGACAATCTTTAAATTTATGAATTAGGTTTTGATATATTATAGCTCTTTTTTCTGCTTTTAACTTGTAAATAATCTTTTTAATCATTTTTAAATAATTACAATATTTTTAAAGAACTTATGTACTTTTATTAGTATAAGTATTTTACGTTATTGATCAAAATTCAATGGTGCATAATTGTCACATTATTAATATTATAAAATAAGAAGAAGAAGAAGAAGGTATCATAAAATGACTCAAAATATTATACAATCTAAGTTGGAGTAATGTAATGTATTTCTGTGCTTCTATTTTGCTTTAAAAAGATTCTATAAAGTCAAAGTTTTTTTTTAAGTGAAAAGACATTTACACCCTTAAAGTTTGGTGGAAAAATAATTATGTAGATCCCAAATTTTTAATAAGAGACACGAAAAATTTCTTTTTTATTATAATGCCCTTTGTAGTTGTAGATAGTAACTAAAAATTAACTTTAAAAATTTTAAATAAATATAAATATAATTAAATAGTTTAATTTATCTAGTAGACTAATAATATTAGATTTTTTTATTGTATAAAATAATTTTAAAATAAAAAATTAAAATATATTTATTTTAATAATAATAAAAAGTTTAAATAAATCTTTGAGTTAAATAGATTTTACAATTGATAAAGTATACCCCATGAATTAATAACAATAAAATTATTTATACAATATCGAAAACAATTTAAATTTTTAAATATTTATTTCAACATTACGTTTTTATTTATTATAAAATTTAGTTTAATATAATATAAGATTTCAAAGGTTTAAAAAATTTTAAAATTTTAAATTATTTTAAAATATATATATTGTTACATTTATTTTAAAATATTATATTTTGTTTATTATAAAACACTGAAGTTGATTTTTTTTTGTGTTAATAAAACTAAAGTGTATTATATAATAAAAAGAAACAAAAAGAAATCTCAATTTAAAGATCTACATCATCGTTTTCCCAAGACTCGGGTGTAGGAGTCTTTTATCGAAAAGAAATGGAAATTAACAACGTGGAAATTAGCTGGCAAGAGCCATTAATTAATTAATTAGTCACCAATGTCAACTTCATTTGTTGGCGGAATAAATGAATCGTGATAAGATCCAAGGGCTGAGAATAGGGAGAAGACTTGAGAATTTCTATAGTTGACTATGACCGGCCGAAAATCTTCCAAGAGAGTTGACTTGAAGACTTCCTAGTTGCTTCCCTTAACTTCTTGTCCGGGGCTCTGCCCCAGAGTGAGGAGAAAAAAACGCATACTGTCCTGTTGTTTTCCACATGATAAAATTATAAAATACTCAAAATGAAAACTGAATCCGTTTCCCGAAGACAAAAATGACAAATCAATAACTTGTTTTCCTCCAGTCCTTAATAATCAACAAGTGAAAAAACAAAAAACATTTCCTAATCGTAATGTGAAAAAGAGAAGCCACTCGTTTCATCGCATATTCACATCCATTTTTGTTTTTTTTTTTTTTTTAATTTTATAAATAACAAGGTGAGAAAATTCAACATACAAACGGGCTCCACTGCCGAGTTTTTCCACACGCTCGAAGTCATTCGGCGACTCACCAAATTAATCAACAGAATCAATAATAAATTATCGCTCCCCCCTTTCTCCCAAATCGGACATTCCATTTCTGCCACCAAAATTAGGCAAATGGCACTCTCGCCAGCAAAACTGAACCTAAGTCTCTTCGCTCTCTTGTCCCTCCTCTTCCTTAGCCATGCAAGGCCCAATCTCGACCGCTCAGATTACAAAGCCCTCTCCGTCGTCCTCAGAGATCTCGGCGGTCAACAGCTCTTCGTTCCCAGTGATCCATGCAGCACCCCCGGTGTGTTCTGCGAGAGAAGGCTCTCAGACAACAACACCTACGTTCTTAAAATCACGAAGCTCGTGTTTGTGTCTAGAGAGCTTACTGGGTTTCTTTCCCCGTCAATCGGACGGCTGTCAGAGCTCAGAGAGCTCTCTCTGGCTAACAACAGCCTCGTTGACCTGCTGCCACCCCAAATCGTTGACTGCAAGAAACTTGAAATTCTTAACGTTCAAAATAATCAGTTTTCTGGCAAAATCCCGTCCGATTTGTCTTCTTTAATTCGTCTTCGTGTTCTCGATCTTTCTGGGAATAGTTTTGCGGGGAATTTGGGTTTCCTGAAATATTTTCCAAACTTGGAACATCTCTCTTTAGCTAAAAATCTGTTCACCGGAAAAGTCCCAACTTCCATACGTACATTTCGCAATCTCCAATTCTTCGACTTCTCCGGAAACAGTCTCCTTGAAGGTCCAATACCAGTGATGAGAAGGGTTGGACCCTCAGGGTTTCAATACCCAAAACGATACGTTTTGGCTGAGACTACCACCAATGGAAGAAGCAATGGACCTTCCCCCGCTGCAGCACCGAATTCAAGTACACGCCCTTCCGGTGCTGAAGCTCCTGCTCCATCACCACACCACCACAAACACAAAAAAAGTAAGGGAAAGAAGGCAGCTGGGTGGATTTTAGGATTTATTGCTGGAGCAGTAGCGGGTACCATTTCTGGGTTCGTGTTTTCTGTTCTTTTTAAGCTAATCTTGGCGGCGGTAAGGGGTGGAGGTAGAGATTCTGGCCCAGCAATCTTTAGTCCATTAATCAAGAAAGCTGAGGACTTAGCTTTCTTGGAAAAAGAAGATGGTCTTGCTTCGTTGGAGAAAATAGGATCAGGTGGATGCGGAGAAGTTTACAAAGCTGAGCTACCTGGAAGCAATGGAAAGATGATTGCTATTAAGAAGATTATTCAACCTCCAAAGGATGCCGCAGAATTGACTGACGAAGATAGTAAGTTACTGAACAAGAAAATGAGGCAAATTCGGTCTGAGATTAACACTGTGGGTCAAATTAGGCACAGGAATCTTCTCCCTCTGCTGGCTCATATGGCCAGGCCTGACTGCCACTTACTGGTGTACGAATTCATGAAGAACGGAAGTTTACAGGACATTCTAAATGATGTCTCGCAAGGAAGAAGAGAATTAGACTGGCTAGCTAGGCATAAGATCGCATTGGGAATAGCTTGCGGGCTTGAGTATCTGCATATAAGCCACAACCCTCGCATAATCCACAGAGATCTCAAGCCAGCGAACGTGCTTCTTGACGATGATATGGAAGCCAGGATCGCTGATTTTGGGCTTGCAAAGGCAATGCCTGATGCACAAACACATATATCAACTTCAAATGTGGCTGGAACAGTGGGATACATATCCCCAGAGTATCACCAGACGCTGAAATTTACTGATAAGTGTGATATATACAGCTTTGGTGTGTTGCTAGCTGTTTTGGTGATGGGCAGACTTCCATCTGACGACTTCTTCCAACATACAGAGGAGATGAGTTTAGTCAAATGGATGAGAAATGTCATGACCTCTGAGAATCCAACTCGAGCCATCGACGAAAAGCTCCTGGACAATGGATATGAGGAGCAAATGCTTTTAGTTTTGAAGATTGCTTGCTTTTGCACCGTGGACAGTCCAAGGGAAAGGCCTAACAGCAAGGATGTTAGGTGCATGTTGTCTCAGATTAGGCACTAATTAAGTATCTGGATGTTTCTGAATATGCAAGAATAAGGCTGCTTTGTGACGAACAATGCATGCCCTCTAAGTTGTATAATTATGATCCATTTTGAGTTTTTACTTTCAATAATCTATGATGTGGTTATGGTCACTGTACAACTTCAAACTATATCTGAAATGTGAAAAATAGTCTATTGTAATTTTTTTTGTCCCAAGACAAATGTTCTTCAATTATTCATTGATCAATCTCATCTCAATTCTCAGCAGCCGCATGAAAATCTGTATAACAAACAATCTTTTGCTCTCAGCGGGTTGTGTGATGATGAAAAATCCACCAATAGCGACCCTTGTCGTCATCGCCCTAACTGCTCTCATAAACCATTAATCTTTGAATAATAACCCTACTGACAAGAATGCTAAGAAAACAGGGGAAGATCACAAATCTTGATTTCAACTGTAATACACAGTGATGCAGTGAAGCAAAAGAAATTAGAAGACCACAAATATAACAGGATTAGATATTTTCAAAAACACTAACAGAATAATGAATTGTCTCAATTGAGACTTGATGCTCCATTGGAGACAAACAGGTTATACACTTCCTTTCATGCTCAGCAGTCACGGGCAACACGCCTCAACTTTTTTATTTTCTTATTTATTTATTTATTTATTAATACACATCAAGCCTTTCATTTTGCATAAGAAAAATAGCGAATACAATTTAATATTGGTAATTCCTTCAATAAGCATATTCGTACACCTATTGAGAAAGGGAAAGTTCCAGGCACGTGAACTTTGGTCATTCACAGAAAAAAAGAGTAGAACAAAAATGCCTTAAAGGTTCGAAGCAACTAACTGTATTTTACGCTTCAGCTTTTAAATATTTCTCACTTTTCTTAAAACAGACAAGTCTAATACATCTTTCCAGAATTTAAAATAATAATTACTGAGATGTGGGAACACTAGTGAAGATTGGCCTAAGCTCTAAAGCTTCGGACAAGACTTAAAGAAAGTATTTGGATGAAAACACCAAGATAATAAAATCTCACAGAATCTATTTTTCTATCTTATTTATTTATTTAGTAATCAGACAAAAAATGAAAACAAAGTCATAAGCAATTTGATTCATCAAGTCTATCATATGTTACTAGAGAAATCTGGAAAGGATAACTACTAAATCCACAATTTGAAGGCAAATGCTATGAGGTTGACAGCTGCACTGGGAGATGGTAGGGTTTAACCTGAAGATATATGTTTTCTAGTTCACGTGACATGAAAGCTCATTGTGAACTGGAAAAATAACCCCTTAATCAAAATCCTCATCTAGTTAAATTGTTGGACAACTGTAGAAAAAACTCCTTAAAGTGAGAATTATTCTAATTCCATGACCACAAAATGCAACAGATCATTGGCAAACAAAAGATGATCCAACATTGCATTTTTATTCACATCAAGGGTTATGATGAACAATACTGGCCCTATCAACTCATTAAGAATTCTAAAATTGGCAATTACCATTCCAGAGATACCGAACAAAGATAATCCTAGAGCAAGGGCATCTACTGCATATGAATTCCACTGATTGTTAAAGAGACAATGGACTAAATGTAAACCTTTCGAAGCTGACAAATAGTTGCAAAGTCAAAAAGCCTCTTTCGACTCCATCAACTTTGAAGCTGGAGCGCATTTCGGCAAACATTGTAAATAGCCATAACAAGAAGATAACAAGACAATCACGAAGAGTAAGGAACATTTATCACTCCAACTGTAAAATGATACTAAGAGTGAACATTAGCTCAATGGTGACATTAGAAAGTAGCTCTTAGAAATCATAGCTTCAAGGAGATTCCCAATCACCGTCCAACGTATATTATACTTGGTTCTTCAAGATTACATTTTATAATCAGAATGCTTAGTTACAGGTGATCACCAATAGGTGAAAGAAAAACAAATAGGTATCAACTGGAATACCTTAAAAATCAAGAAGTAATTGAGGAAGAATTCTTTCCAAATGAGTTGCTTCAATTTTACTAACACCCTCTGCTTCAGCAATCGCTGCTGCACGTTGCACAGCCTCTGCATTAAAAAAAAGGGCTTTAAACCAAAACTTGGAAAAAAAAAATGAAAACTTAAAAGTTCCGTAATTTGCATCACATAGGAAACACCCAATTGCAACTTAACATAGCAAAACCTGTGACAAAAACTCGGAGAAGTTCACAACTCAATTTCAGTGCATTGGCATTAGCTGCATCAGATAAATGTTGGATAAGAGAAAGAACAATTCAGCTGATTGCTTCGGCCACCACCATAATAATAAGGCATACCAGAAGTGGGCCGATTTCTCTTTGACGTTCCAGCTCCTGCTTGATCCAACAAAAACTATATAGAGACAGATTAAAGGGAGAGCTAAAAATGAAATATAAGAATTTGAAACTACAGAAATTTTTTCATAAAAAAAAAAGATGTAAATAATTAATACCTCGGATTCCATGGCATCAGTGCCTCCATTTCTCTCACGCTCTACAATGACAAAGATCCAATGAAGAAACTCAGATATAAGAGTAACAAAAACTAAAAAAAAGAAAAGAAAAATTACAAACCGAGAGATCGTCTGGTCCATATGTGCTTGAAAATCGCGTGAATTAAATCCTAAAATATTTAAAGAACTAAATGACATAAATAAATAAACAAACCAAAATTTGTAATAAAAAGAGATTATTAGAAACTGAAGTCGAATTGGAAGCCCTACAGAATCAAACGTCGTCTCTTTCTCCATGATACATCAACGCAAAACTTCCCACGAGTTCGGATCTGAAACCGAAACAAATCGGGTCGTACTCGGAGTCCTTGTTTCCGCTTTTAGGCTTTATGTCAGGTGGTTGGGTCTGTTATGGGCCTCGTAACCGACCCAAAAAACTAAATTTAGATTTTAAAATTTTAATCTACGGATAAAGTAATCGGAGTGACAAATGATTACGGTAGTGGAAACCGGGAAAGAAGCAGTTGACTCAGCACTGTCTGTTGCCCGGTCATCGTCAGAGCTCAAACCCGCCGTCCACAGGTAATTTTCCCGGTTTTTATTAACGGAGTGAAATTTCTGCCAAAAGTCCAAATATAAGACAAACATTTTTATTTCACGTACAAATAATATTTGTAAGACAACGTGCAGCACAAGCCCCTATAGCTCAGTGGTAGAGCGTCAGTCTTGTAAACTGAAGGTCCGTAGTTCGATCCTGCGTGGGGGCATATTTTGTTGTTTCGAAACAACAAAGATGTTTTTCTAAATCTTATTTATAACTTAAAATTATTTATTTGTTTATTGTGATTAATTAATTTTTATATTATTCATAATTTACTTAAATTTTATTAATTATTTAAATAATTATATTTATTTAATGAAATGGTGTCTCATATAAAATTAAATATTATAATTATAAATACTCAATAACTAATTTAATACATTTTTATTTTTCTTATTAGTTTTATTTTAAATTAATTATACTATTTTTATTAAGAGTAATGATACAGCCACAAACTCTTGTACAAACTTATTTTGTACAAACTGACGTGGTATGATATCATTGGTTGAATGAAATATCACTTGGCCCACATGATTTGTTTTTATTAATTTATATTTTCATTCAACCAATGATATCATGCCACGTCAGTTTGTACAAAATAAGTTTGTACAAGAGTTTGTGGCTGTATCATTACTCTTTTATTAAATACCTATGAATAGTTTATATTTAAATTTAAATATTATCTTAAATCTTATTTAACTTGTTTAAATTAAATTAAATTTAATACAAAAAAGGCTTAACCAAGCTAAAGTAATTTAGAGCGAAATATTATCGTCCTATACTATACATATCATGACAAATCCAAAACCAAGGGCTGTCGGAGATTCTAATATAATCTAAAGTTAGTACTATATATAATTTAACTTAATTTAATTTAATTTAGTTAATTTAATCCTGTGTGGTAAATGTGGACTCGAAGTTTCAATTGTAACATTTTTAGGGTGGGGGAAAAAGTTTGAAGCGTAACCTCAAAATTATGTAATCATATTAAAAATGAAAATCGGACCACCGTCTTCCTCCCTTGTGAAAAAAAAAAAAAAAAAAAAAAGAAAGAGGGGAAAAATTGAACATGGCCAATATTATTCACAAAATCACCAGCAACAAATCAACACTAAGAATCTTCAAAAATCTACCGAAACCCACACCAAGTCTCAGTAACACAAGCAATCCAATAATATTTGTAAACCCTACAGCCTCTGAGAACGACAATTCCATTCAAAGCTTTCGGTTTTACCCGAGTTTCCCATTTGGGTATTGCTTGAATCCGATTTCTTCAACTGGGTTTTCTCAATTGAATGATGCAGGAGTGGTGGAGACTGATGACGATGCAACAACAGTATGGGCGGATAGTGTGAAAAAGAAGAGGAAGAAGAAGATGAACAAGCATAAGTACAAGAAGCTTAGGAAGCGCCTCAGACGAAAAACCTAGGCTGATTAGGTTTTTTAATCGAAGTTTTCCAATTAGATTTATTTTGTTCTTTGGAGTAATTGAGGATATGCTATGATTTAATTTATAGAAATTGGAATCTTTTACATAATTTTTTTATAGGGAATTTCGTCGAGATAAGAATAAGACTCGTGTCTTTGTGCTCATATGATTGATATTTTATCTTATGCGCTTAATTGGAAGTTGTTTGCTTCTTTATGTGATTGACTCACCGAGGACATTTTAGTTCCTTAAAGATACAAATCCAGCCGGGTTGAGATTTGCTGCTAAGAATGAGCCAATCTGGAATCTCGATATGCTTTCCAGTGTAATTATATATGTTCCTCCGCTCTCATATGAAAATGGTCTCTCTTTGAAAATAAAACGATATAATTGTGTGCACGAGTTCGAGAACTATATGAAATATGTATTATTCTATTTATCGTAATGTTACAGAGTGATTGTGATGATAGAAGTGTATGGAAGATTGATTTTGATTTCTTGATTAATACAACTGTACTTTGCGAAGTGTTTACCTTGTGTATTTGTAAATTTTAGGCTTTCTTAATTAGTTGTGAAGATATGGTGTTCATATCCTCTCTACTGGGAGATTTGGTTTCCCTTCATCTAATTAGTTGTTTGGAAACTTGTCTGTTGGGTTTTAGTAAGTTGCTATATTGCAGAATTCTTGGCTTTTCAATTAACAAATTTGGAATTTAGTATGCATTGTTAAAGTAAATGATGTTGAGGGTATAACTGCCAGAATGTGGAAAGGAATGAGTTGAGACCACGGTGTAAATCAACATGCTCATGATTGAGGGGCATAGGGTTGTCATTCTAGTCGGAAATGATGATTGATGCTTGAAATGGAAACTAGAATGTTGCTTGAGGTTGGGAGAAAATATATTTTGGCATTTGACTCACTAGAATGTTTAGTTGACAGCAAGCTATTTTGAACTTGTGCAATTGTTTTTTTTTTTTTACTTTTTTAGTTTCATTGTGTGTGGAGATTAGCCAAGAGAATCCCAGTTATGATGTTCACATTTATATCCCACGTAAGTGGAAACATGATCAAGAACATCAAATATGATTCTCTTACCCCCTTTCCCATAGGCGCAGAGAAGACTGATTCTGCATTTGAGTGGTCAAACCTTCATCTGCTGTAATCATACATTAGCAACTTCGTAACGTATCAGGATCTGGCAACACCAATTTAACAGTTACTTGAAAGTTGGATTTTCTTTGTTAGAGTGGGCAATTTCTCTCTTTATATCAGAAGGGGAATTAATGTTTCTCGAGCCATCTTTGTCCTTTGAGAAGATGGATGGCTCTATCTAGAGGTGATCAATGGGCCGGACGGCACGAGGTATGGCACGTGTTCGTACATCATGGTACGGCACACATGTGGGCTGCATTGAGGCGGGTTTAGATTTTAGACATGTGGGCCTTAAAAGTACGACACGATTAGAAATTGAACAAAACACAGCACGCGAAAAAGTACGTTTCATTTTTTTATGAAAGTAAACTTAAAATTTTATAATTTTATAAATAACTTGAAATTAAATTTTTTAATTTATTTTATTAGCTCAAGTTTTTTAAATTTATTTAATTCTTAGTTTCAAAAAAAATAAAATTGATTTATGTTTATAATTTATTAAATAAATAATTTATATCATAATTTTATAAATGTATATTAATATTATTATAAATTATGATATATGACTCTATGTAATTCCAAATTAACAATTAAATTAACCCTTAAAAAAATTATTATTGTTGTTGTTGTTAAGTACTAAAAAAGAATTCTAATATAGAGTCAAACTTAAAAATTAATATTATATTCTCTTATTATTATTGAATATGAATTTGAGTATTGAATTCTTTATTCTATTAAATTTGAATAAATGCGTATGGATCCAAAAAAGTATATAGGCGTGAAAAAAAAATAATAATTTAGCATGCGCTTTTAAAAAAAACAAAAGCTTAGTATGTTTTTTTTCTTAGGCACAGCCCACGGCACGGCACATGTGTCGGGCCAGGCCTAAGTAAAAAAAAAATAAGCGCGGCATGATACCGCACAAAACGCATAGTAGACACAACATGATACGAGCACGAACACAAACATGCGTGGGCTTCCTTTAATGGGCCTGGGCCGGCACGGCAAGACCCCTCGCCTCCTCTAGCTCTATCCGGTTTATAGTTAGTCCTTATAGTACCAACTTCGCCAGGTTTCTCGAATGTGGTGCTCTACAAAAGAGCCAGTTCTAGCCTTCTAGGCTTAAAATGCGTTCTACAGATCTGCAGAAACGAAGGAAAATTTTCTCCTTTGTGTGAGTACAATGGTGCTCTGTTTCTAGTCTCATGGGGAGAGGGAATATAACAAACCATAAGTATGTATATACACGCGTATATTGATAAATTTTCATTACGGAACTGGTATCGGAGCAAACGCTCATTCGCGGACTTCGAACTTAATTTGGAGAAAACTACTGAGTTCATCCACTACCAGGTTCTTGAGTGGTGCACAGATAAGATAGCCTTATTCAGATTGGCCCGATCTTCATGATTGAGCTACATTTAAGGGAGAGATGGAATTATCTGTCTTATATTTTGGCTAAGGTTGTACAGATTATTAGTGAAAGTCACCAAATCTGTCATGATTATGCTTGTAATAATGGTTATTTGTGGCATCTTTAGCCAATCTAAGGAGAAGATGTAGGGGAAACACAATGGTAAATAAATTAGTTAAGCATCTAATCTGTGACAAGATGAGATTAATGTAATCATTGAGAATTGTGTGATCAATGTCCTGGAGCAAGCAAGATTGCAAGAACTTGCATGATTCTTATTCAAATAAGAAGAGACGGGATGTGATTTGCTTTTTGGATTCTTTAATTTAATCCCGGCCGGCCGACCAGGGGGTGGAACTGGGAAACTTGCACATGCAGTTTAAATCTCAATATAATTTTTATGAAAGTAATTGACGAAGTTATTGGGATGGAACACAAAGTTTACAGTATATCGACTCACCAGAGAACTTGTGAGCTTTTGAATAAGCCAATCAATTTGATTCATGCTGTGATCTTACATCAAGTATGCATGAAACGTGGCATTGGCATATTTGGCAAAGAAACTATAAAAAGTGAATCTAAATGGTGAAAGTTGAAGAAGTGATTTGAACTTGTAATAAAATTTGGAAGCCTGCCAGAAGTCTTATAGTTGCGTCAGCACTTACGCAAGAGTTTTCAGACAAAAGGAAACAGAAACTGTTTATTTGTTGGTGTAATTTGTTTATTTTAATTAAATCAGCTCGGTGGCAACACACATGCTCCCACTAATCAGGAATGCGATTGCTAGAAATACTGAAGTAAAAAGCCGACAGCAAGCCAATAGTCAGGTCTGCAATCTGAGTTTATTGCCATTAAATATGTCAGTTTTTTGGTTGTGCGCGCAATTGTTGAATTTGGAGTTTTCTTGAGCTAATAAAGCATTCGGTTTTTGGACTTTAATTAATTATGAAATCGTGGGGCAACTTAGGCTCAATGATGTGATTTTGCAGGTGCTGGCAACTTTTCAAGGAGATTCCTCGAACTAGACATTAATTGAAGAGCACTTTACAATGTGCATAGACTATATACGAGTGAAGAAAATGTCACCATGTGAGAATTGAGAGAGGCATTTGGCCAACAAAAAAATAAGTTTGCTTTGCTTGTGAGACGGAACATGCTATGCTACCATGAGTGAGTCTAAAGTCTATTTTAAAGCGCGCCACATCCCTAGTTTAATAATATAAATCCAAAATTCTATTCTTAAATTATATATATATATCAAAGCTAGTCGTCTGTCGCATCTCACCTTCATTAAAAAAGAAATCTTTCTTTCAATAAATGTATTAAAACAACAACAAAAAAATCAATAATATTGGCAAAAGAAGCAAACCATAATAACACTGATGATATCAACCAAAATTTTATTACATACAGGTAGTGTGGATCAACCTTTGTCTATGATTTGGTCGGTAATAAAGTTTAAAATAAAGTAATAATGCACCCAAATCATGTGACGGGCTAACTTAATTCAATTCATTGTGTGTATGCGACTAGAATAACAATAACATGTACAAAATAAGGTATCGTTTCCCTTTTCTCGAGTCAGTTTCAATCAAATTTTATGATTATAAACTCCGTTTCAAATGAATTTTTTTGTTGAAGTTGTTATTATTATCCCAGTACACATCCCACACTTTAATCTCTCCATTAACGCTGCCGCTACCAATCGAGACGATGCCGTTAAACGCGCTACTACTGCTTGAAATAGCTACCAATGACTTCACCGGCTTTTCATGCCCCTCCAAGAATGCCATACAACGATAGCAATTCTCCTTCCCACGCTGCCAAATCCTCACCGTTCGATCAGCTGACCCGCTGGCTAACAAATCACCAACATTGATCAAGCACAACACAGCTCCAGTGTGACCCCACAGCGCTTCCGCAAACACCATCTGATGATGACCGTCACCATCACTTTCTTTCTCCCTCTCCCTCTCCCACACCACGATCCAACGGTCGCAACCGCCCGAAAACAACAAAGAACCATCACCGTTCAAAGCAAGAGCATTGACTGTCGACTTATGCTTTACTAACGTAGTAACCAACATGTGCTTTGATTTTCTCTCTTTTTTAGGATCAACAACCGATCTCTCCCAAACCCTAATACGTCCATCAGCAGAGCCGGTGTAAACGACGCCGTTATCAGACACAACCACCGCGTTTACAGCGTCCTCATGAGCTTTATTAACAGACTCCAAGCATTTATAATTACTAGCGTTCCATATCTTAAAACTTCTATCCCAAGAAACCGAATACATTAACCCTTGTTTCACTACCAAATCCGAAACAGCATCCCAGTGTTCCAGCCAAAGCCGCTTCTTGTGACGTCTAACAGTGACGTAATTATTTGGCAATACGGATCGTATTAGACGGTCTTTAACAGTTGGTAATGTGGAGACAAGCTGGTGTTGTCTTGAAGCCGTGATTTGCCAGACTCGTATCTTGCAGTCTTGATGTGCGGTGAAGATTTTGGTGATGTGAAAAGTGATGGACTTGACTGACCCTGAAGAAGACAAATCATTGCTAAAAGTATCGACGTGGGAGTAGTCAGATATTAAATCGAAGACGTTGATGTCGTTGAGGGAGGCGGCGTAGAGGAGGTTATTGTGGACTGCGAGGCAGCTGATGATCATATGGTGAGGGTCTGGGCTTGGTATTTTGAGTGAAGCGATGCAGTGGTGTTTGAATGCTTCAGACGAGACAGAATGCAAATGAGACATGTTTGTTGGTTAATTATGACTTATGAGGAGAGCGAGGGAGAATTATACTATATATAAAATTGAGGGGCAGAGCTGAGGCTAGGGTTAACGTCAATGCCTAGTGGGTTGTAGTACAGGTGGCAGCTGGTTTAGTGGATTGATTAATTTTGGCCTTTATTGGCTGGATACGTGGCGATCTTAGCAGCCGATAACTGATTTGGATGATCATTTAGAGGGCCAACAAATCGAATGATTGTCCTTCATTAATTGAAGATCATTTCTGTGCTATTTTTTTATTCACAAAATACTTTTACAAATACTAATTAATTTCTTTTGAATAAAAAAAAAATTTAAAAGAAAATAAATATTTCATAAATCACAACAACAATACAACTTGAATCTCGGTCGTAATAGTTTCTAGCCAAATAGAAGAAGAATTTCTTCCCAAAACTAACTTAGTTAGGGAGTGGGCATAAGTATTATATTATCTTAGAATGTGATGAACAACAATTTTTTGAAAACCCATCAACTGATTTCATATCTCTAGAATTGTCCAAAAAAATTTTGTTCTACTGCCCTTGGTGTTGTTTACAAGTTGAACCACCTCTAAGCAATCTGACTTAATAATCAAGGAGGTTAAATCTGCTTCTTTTGCCAACTGAAGCCCCCATTGCACAACCTTTACCTCAACCAAACTGACTGGTCCCTTAAGATCAATCTGATTAATATCGGCTGTAATTATCTTGCCATTAGAATCTCTAATCACTGCTCCCACGCCTGCAATCTGATTCTTAGTATTGATGGTAGCATCCACATTAATTTTGAAAATATTTTCAGGGGGAGGGAACCACTTCTATTGTTTCTCTCCTCAAGGGTGGGCAATATGAGAAGACTCTGTCTTCCTTACTCTTTGAAAAGCTGAGCCTTTACAACGTGAGCAGGGAGAGGACTCCACTTTTGATGCATCATAGATAGTTTTTTCTCTACAAAAATTTTACCTAGATTTCTTAAGTCTCATAAAGGCATCCATCAGATCTGCCTTTGAAACACTTTCCACAAAGTAGAAACTTTTCTTCTCAAAATTCTGCATCATAAAACACAAAACTAAGCAAAATAAAATGAACAACCCCGGATTTGTAAATCTAGGTAGACAAACAATAATAAACCACCACAGATCTCTAGATCTGAGTGGACGAACATACTATCACAGATTTAAAAATCTGAGTGGAAGAACAAAACCACCATAGATCTGAGGATCTAAGTGGAGAAAAAAAAGCAACGAAAATAAAAAAGGAATGAAAAAAAAAAGGTTTTGCCAGAAAACCAACTCATAGAGCTGATTTTCCGACGAAAGAAGAAGGTGAAATGTTACTGGATGTTCAGAGCCTTTTTTTTCTGCGGACACTAATATGTTAATCTAGGCCATTCAATAAAAAAAAAAAAAAGAACTTAGAACTTAGAACATTGGTAATTTTGAAAAAAGACGAGGTACCTTTCTCACTGACGAGAGATATTTATTATTTCTTTAGTCTCTCCATCTCTAGTTAAATCTAACTCATACTAAAGAGTTAATCTAAGAGTTAAGGATTGTATGCTTATATTTTATATGATGTGAGATATTTTTCCAGAATATTTGCGCCTAGATTTTGTTATATGGGAAATTTTCAAATCAAGCAAAATTGAAAAATCGATCTAAGATACTCTATCACCATATCAATCCATTCGAACAATCTGCAATAACCAACACTTAATTAGTGGGTTAATGTCCTAAACGTGCATTGGAGATTTCTCCACTACATCAATTTATTATTTATGTGTATACATATGGATCTTTTGTGATGGAATTCCAGTGCATGTGTAATTTCTCACTGGATATCAGTGAGTTTGCAATAGCTAGCTTAATTTAATTTCTGTCCAGACCAGGTATATTTTCCTAGTTAAGCGAAATAGGGCATCAAGATAGGTGAAACGTTAGAACCGAATCATTATATTGAGAAAAATGGAGTAATTGTTGTTAGTTTTTATCCTTAAAAGTTTAGTCAGGTAATTTTTAAACAATTTTTTTATCTGACCATCTGAGTTCGATTATAGAAAGTAATTAAGGTCTAAAAATTTTATTTAACTTTCCATACCTCCTACCTTGCGTCAATCAAAAGCAAACAAATATAAAAACAAGATCAGTGAGCAATCTGATCAATAAATTGTTTCTCCTCTTTGTGCTCTTGTGATATAATGCAATTAAACGTGTTGCTTAGTCTGTGAGACTACACATAAACTAATTTCGATCATAGTACGGCCACTTGTTTATAGGGCTTACACATAAACTAATTTCAATCATAGTACGGCCGCTTGTTTAGGGCTTAATTGATGTTTCTCTTTATTAATGATAATGAAACATGAGACCGTCATAATATATAAACCCAACGATAACTAAGCACCAACCGTGTTGTGCTCAATTTGGATGTCTTTAATCTTTTAATAGAATAGAATTAGTTTTGGTTGTGCAACTGTCATGCTATCATAGTACTGTCATTTAACAGGCGTTACTTAATTTTAATTATTCAATAATCAAACTACCTGACTAGTTTGTGACTTTAACATTGTTAAGAAATAAACATAATTCATCTGAAGATGAAGCATCAAGATACGCAGCTGCCCCTAAGGCCTTTAATAAATTTGAATGATATCTCCTCCTCGTTCTTCAAGATCCAAGGATTAAGAATAATAAAATTGGTAGTATTTTATGTTAAAAAGTTCCATGAATAGACTTTTCTAAGTAAAAGTTCACTAAGAAGTGGTTTTATATCTTTTAAATTTCTTTTTGGTAGGCTGCACTGGCTCATATTTTTCTCTTTTCGACATCATTTTTTTCTATCTATATATAATTGACAGACAGTTTGATTGGAAAAGGCCAAAAAGACACAAAAATTGTAAAATAAGTTGAAAGGGAACCAATGTCTTGAGCAAATAAACTAATAATGTGAAGAAAAAAATTATTAAGAAAAAATGTAAAAAGTTAAATTCATTGAACAATTCCACCAAAATAAACTATTTCTACTCTTTTGCTATATATGGGACATGATGTGCTGATTGATTAACCACCCAAAACAATGAAACGTGTTGCTAAGTTTATAAATCAATTAATACATCAATTAGTGTTAGTGAATCGTTCAAAGTCCATTTGGTATCTGATGCTTTTTATTATTTTCTTTCTGGAACACTTAATTAAGAACCTAAAGTAATAAAAATTATATTTTCGTCAAATAAATAGTTGCATAAATTTGTTTTAATACTATGTTTAATTAGTTAGAATACTTATTGAGTCACTAGTCAATTTATTATTTGATCGAACGTAAGACTAGCCGGTACATTAATTTAGCAAATGCATGATTGAGAAGACATATTTTGATGCGCAGAAATGGCTCTATCAGCAATGAAGTACTGCAAATCTTCTTTCCATCGGCAAGAAAAATTAAATGCGTCAACACATTACAACACTTGCGGGTTGAAGAAGCTATCTCGTAGACAATTCTCGCAATGGAGGCGGGACTTGGTAAATCGCGCTGATAAGCTCGAAGCCCCACCCCAAGTAAAAGACAGATTTACTAAGCTGAGTTTTTTAGACCACAGAATCGATGATCGTTAGATAAGATCGATATTCAATCCTTCAATATTTCACATAGAATTAGCCCATCTGATTATTAATACAGCCTCCGAGTCATTGTTCAATCGCAAGAATTGCTTCCTTACACAATCCTCATTATCAAGGTGACCGCCATAAGAAATAGGGATCGTGAAAATTGATCTTTTGATTAATGTTGATGGAATTACAATCGAGGTTTATGGCCATTGTACCTGTTATGCATGAGAGTCCATTTCACTTCTTTGATCCCTTATAAATGTAATTTTTAGTTTTCCTAATATTATTTAGCTTGAAAAAAAGAAGATTATTTGGAAACCCATTGCCAAAGCTCATTTTAAAAAAAAAAAAGAAAAAAAGAGAGGGTTATTCGGAAATCAATTACGAAAGCTCATAAACGAAGATGAAATGAAAAGTGATTTCTTTATTACTTGATTATCTAATCTCTACTTCACCCTCTATAGCGAGTGAACTGTGAGATAAGAAGGATATACACATTTAATTTTATTCGTGAATTCACCGACACCCCCCAGTACTGAGAGAATAATTATTAAATAACGTTGAAATGCTATCATATTTTCCATGATGTTAAAAATGTAACCATTATAAAGTATCTTCAATGATAAAGGGACCAAAGCGCCAAAGATACAAGGATGAAGTTTCGAATAGGAAACACTTTATATCTAAAGAGAAATAGTATAGGGTCAATTATCTTATAAAAATAAATGTGTACAAATTGACGTGGCATGAGTAGGTTTGGTTGTATAAATTTATCATGGATCCACATAATGAAAAAAATAATTATTATCACTTTTTAGCTAATCTCTTCATACCACATCAATTTGTACACATTAGTTTTTATAAAACTGTTTGTGTACCATGGCATCATTGCTTGTAGCTGCTCAAATTTTTGTTGATACCCGTCATCCCAAGCAATCGACCTGTCCACAATTGGAAGCCACACGATTACATAGTTACACTCTTCGCTTGCTTTGTGGTCTCTGTACATATGATCAAGAACTAAAATTTCTTCGACGGAGAGATCAAGGCTCGATACGGGTAGCAACACATGCTTTTTTCTGAAAACGTCGATATTAACCTGTTCGCATAAACAGAAGTCTAGCGTTTGACCGTGTTTCTAGCCAGAAAAATGCATGGAAAGGAGTTTGGCAACAAACGCTGTTCTTGGTGAAACCATCAACAACTGGTTGAATATCATCCTTAGGATAAATCAATGCTCTCAGAAGCTTCATGTTGTCCAGGTGAATTGTTTCGAGAAGGCGCACGAGATTGTGATATGCTTCTATTTGTCTATTCTCATCTGCATCAATGGTAAGGATCAGAGGGGAAAAAAAAAACATTATTTGCTGAAAACTCTCGAAAAGGGCAGAGATCAAACCACCTAAATGTACATTCTTAAGGGCTCACCGATTTGTTGATAGCAAATAGCAATTAGCTTCTTGAAGTGCTCGAGTATACTGCTGACCTTATGAGCCAAGCTTGATAGTTCCCATGCCTCGGTGGTTGATGCAGTGTACCTGAAATATTAGTGACAGATTTGCTATTTGACATTTAATCTTTACATTTGAATGGCGATTAATTTGTGTTCTTAGATGGCTTTCGCATCTCTCAAGCCTGTGAGGCTTAAAGTCTGTGAATAGCAGGCTACAATGCTTCGAAAGGTCCAATATGCAGCTGCGGGGATATGAGCCATGGCTATGGACACCGCTTGTGCGTCAGTTGAAATATACTGAGAAGGTAGCTGCTTGAACTCAACAATGCACTTGGTTAAATCCAACATGACCTTGATGAGATTGTTGAGTGCATCAAATTGGGGTTTTAAAGCGTTATAATGCTCTAAAACGTTTGACACTTGCTTAAGCACAGCCACAGACTTGGCAAGTGAGTTATTAGTACAAAATTCCCCATAAGTCACAGCAAAAATGCTATTGTAGCTTGAAAGCCTAGAAAAACACCTATCCTAAATATCAGAAAAACGCACCTATACCCGAATTCAATAGAAGCTCTCCTCAAATGAAATTGAGCTGGATCCAGTGAGCACCACTCAATTTGTATGAATCGGATCCTAGCAAAAATCCGGTGAAAACATGCTCTATTAACTAATATGAAAGGGAATATAGATGTTTATAAGTAATGTTGTTATTTTTCACTTTCAGCAGTCTCGCTGTCCAGATCAACTTGTTCCCATCAAATTATTATAATGGTCTTGGATTTTATTTCTTTATCAAATTCACTCTGCTCATTGAAGTAGCCAGTAGCCACGATGATCAACTTCTTATCTGTATTTAGCTTGCTAGCTAGCTTGTCTCACATCTAAAGGTGTAGAACATCACACTTTTTTCTCTTTCGCCCACCTAAGAAAGATTGTAGTTTGTAATTTGTATATCTTCTCATATTAAATATAATTTACGCAACTCTAGCTAAGACTATAATTGATCCAAGTCCATTATTTATCACCCAATAGTATAGCCATTTATGAAAAAAAAATATATAAACGAAAGACTATTACTCCTCATTGATGATTATTAACCTGATTATTAACCTCAAGTCCGTATACACAAAATTCACAGCCTTTCCCCTTTTATCATGTGTTGCAGCAAATTGATTATTATTAGGATCCCGACATTCACATCTATTTGCTGATGCAAACCAAAAATTGATCCATCATAATCACTCCTCTCTGTAGCCAAGAAAAATTTCCCCTTAGATTTATCAATCCAAGCGTTCTCACCACTTAGAGGATAAGAATTACCCTTACCATAAACTGAAATTCTATCTCCAGCAGAACTTTAACAAATCGATACTTTATCATATAGCACAACTCCCAATCTCCATTAATTAATGTCCTGAGCTCTGCTTCCATTTCGGATGGCATTTTCGTTTTAATTTTCTCCATTAACGCGTCCGTGGCCAGGATGTGAAGTAGAGTATATGTAGTTCCTGCATCAATCATCAGGCTGTTATATATTCATCCGCCGAAAATCTAAACATCTATTCCGGAACGTCTAATATTTCCCCAATCAACATATTCAAAATATATATATATAAATTGTCTACGCTGGGAGATAACGGTGTGGTTCGAAATTGCCCAGAAACAACAGCTGATGACCCAAAGCATAGTATTTGGATATGGCAATCGGTGACGTTGGATGAAAAGCAATAAGAGAATAATGGGTAAAAGCTCGTTTAGTCCCTATATTTTGAAATTAGTGTTCGTTTAGTTCTTATATTTTTAAAAATACCTCAAATCATCCCTACCATTAAATTATTAACACTCGTGTCATTATCTTTTGTTCATTTTAACTATTTTTACAATATTGTCTTATATAATAATTTTTTAGACATTATTAAAAAGAAAAAAATAAATTACCAGTTTAACACCAAAAAATAAATAAATATATTAATTTTTATGGAACATACTCTTGAGTTAAAATATTAATTTTTCTAAAAAAATTGATAATGTAATTTTTTAGACATACGTGAGCTTCTACAAAAATTAACATATACCTTTTTTGTTTTTATTTTATTTTTGAGTTTAATTTGTTAATCTAATTTTTTATTAATATCCAAAAAAGAAACATTATTGTAAGAGTGTAATATTGTAAAAGCAAGTTAAAAATAATAAAAAATAATGGCATGAGTGTCAATATTTAGCAGCAGAAACATTTTGAGGTGTTTTTAAAAATATAGGGACTAAATGGGCACTAACCTCATAATATAAAGACTAAACAAGATTTTACCCGAGAATAATTTAAAGAATAATGATATAGTTAGAAACTCTTGTACAAACTTATTTTGTACAAACTGATGTGACGTTAATTCATTAGTTGAATTAAATATGAGTAATAATATAGCCACAAACTCTCGTACAAATTTATTTTGTACAAATTGATGTGGTATAATGAGATTGGTTGAATTAAATATCGCTTAGCCCACATGATTTATTTTTATTATTTTATATTTTCATTCAACCAATGAATTAATGTCACGTCAGTTTGTACAAGAGTTTGTGGATGTATCATTACTCATTAAATATCTCTTGACCCACATAATTTATTTATATTATTTTATATTTTCATTCAACCAATAAATTAATACCATATTAATATATACAATATAAACTTGTAAAAGAGTTTGTAACTGTATCATTACTTTAAATTAAAACATAGCTGCCTCATAAGCGAAATATTTAGGATTATGATTATGATTAATTTATTAACTATGAGTAATAGCAATATTTTTTAACATAAATAAGTTTTAAATTTATTCCATAAATAAATTTTATTCTAATTAATATTAATCCTCACATATTAATACAATACGATATATGCATATAACTTCTACTTATTTTATGTCATGATCAATCATTAATTGTTCGGTTTGTGTCACCTATTTTTGTTTCAGGTGATGATTGTGTTTATTATTCATCGTTCATTAATATGAAAATCTTGGCACGTTGCATCAATTCTGACCCAAAATGTGCCAAGCTCGGTGGAAAAGCGCCACGTAACAAGTGTATGCAAACGTTTCTTTTGAATTAATTGCTTTATTTTTAATTTTTAATTACTTTAGTTGGAATTAAAGGATTAAAATTTTCTCTAGATATGAACTTTTCATGAATAAAAATTTATGGTGATTAATAAATAAAAAAAAATAAAGAAGTTAAATTTTATCCGCATACTATTATAATATGACAAGTGACATTAGATTATTAAAAATTTGGGACAGTTCGAATTATAATTTGAAATTAAGACGGGTTCCGGTTTCAAAATTTTAAAGCAGAATTTCAATTTTCATATATATTACATTGAAGCAAGTCCCCCGTCCGTCTACATGCTTGATGCATTGAGCTGGACTTTAAATCTTGACAGATATATTCGGCAACGGCAAGGCAATATTCAAAACCTACATGTTCTCAATCATGCATTCGCTTTATATTTTGCTTGATGATAAGTACGTTATCTAATCAATTAATAAAATAACTCATCCTGAAGCGTGAAAACGAGTGAAAGTGTCGATAGGCCAAAGCTCCAAATATAAGCTAGAAATTTCACCAGGAGAGACATGTGATGAGTCTCGGTTTATCGAGGGAATTGTCTTGAACTTCACCAACATACTCCCTGTACACGAAGATTTGGAGTTTTGTTCGATCTTTTGATTCACCAAATACCAAATACCCCTTAATAAATTCGATTGCCAGTCTGTGTTTGTGTGCCCCAGACTCCACATTTCACACTCTTTTTCTGGAATCTTAATTTATTATGCAAGTTCCTATAAACCCCATATATTCTAAGACGCTCCCCACCAAACAAGAAACCAAATTACAAATTTCAATTAAAGATGGTACGAGTTAAAACCCAAATGGGAAACCCAGTTGTAAATATGAACGTTCTAAATTTTGTCGTACATACATACGAGATTTAAAGGTTCATGATTAAGGGACCCAAGTTTTTATTAACAATCAATTAGGGCCGTTGATTAGTACTTTTAAATATCAAGAGCATCGATAGCGGAATTAATCTCACTGATGAAGTTATGAAGTTTGATGTGGTTGATGACCGTAACGCTTTTCTTTGATGAGTCCCAACTCCCCGCGTGATCTGCAATCGGAAGAAATTTACAGGTCCGAATCCGACAATAGCTTTTGGGTGGGGGAATCGGGAAATGGTCCCCGCCGAGATTATAGAGCCACGTGTAACGAAATGGGCCAGCCTGGAAATTGGTGTTAAAAAATAACAAGCTTTTGCAAAAAAAAAAAAAAGAAAAAGAAAAGACCGCCCGAGTTTTAATGATTGAACTGTATGCTTTGTTAATTCCTAAAAAAATCCACTTCCCCATTTTATTATTATTGGTATAATGTTAAGGCTCTTCCGAAGATTCAATTCAGTTCTTAATGTTGAATATAACTTGAATTGAAAATAAGAGATTGCAATTCATCTCTATTTGATTCTCGTAACACAGTAATTAGGAAAAATAAATCAATACTAAAGTATTTCATATTTACTGTATATCTCCAAAAAATATAATCTTGCTGCGTTGCCGAACACGTGTATAATTGCAATTAATATTGGCATTATTTCAATGCAAGAGATTGGGTGGCAATAATTCAAGTCCCTTCCAAATAATTAAAAATCAGAGTGAAAATATCAACTGGAGGTACCAAATTTTAGGTTGTGGCCAATTAAATTGATCCTCAAAACTAATTTCCAGAAAGGGTATTGTCTGAAATAAATAATAATAACATTGTCTGAACATTTGTTTGGGTATCTCCCCTATTAGTAAGTATTCGGAAAAAAAAAAAAAAAACAAAAGTAATTTTGTGGTGTTGGGCAATAATGAGCATCGAAGATAAAAAAAATTAAAAAAAAATGACAGGACACTATTTGAACACGCGAGTGTGTGTGACCACGGTCTCATGCTCGTCTTCATGAGACAACTGGTAATACCATCACTGGTCCAATAAATTAATCAACTTTTTTCCTCTCAGCTTTAACCATACGAGCGAGACTGCAAATGTCTAAACACCGAGATAAAAAATTACAATAAAAAAAAATACATCCTCTGAAAAAGAAGGAGAAGAAGAAGAAAGAGAATGTTCATCTTCGATTCTTCTCAATAGTTTTTGAAGCTCACTTTTAACAGTTAGTTAGAGAGAGAGAGAGAGAGAGATAGAGAAGCATGGGTGGGGTGACTTCATCCATGGCAGCGAAGTTTGCGTTTTTCCCACCCAACCCACCGTCGTACAAGTTCATTACGGACGACGCCACTGGGCTTTTTCTAATGGACCCGTTCCCCCACCGCGAGAACGTCGACGTCTTGCGGTTGCCCACGCGACGCGGCAATGAGATCGCCGCCGTCTATGTTAGGTACCCCATGGCCACGACGACCGTCTTGTACTCTCATGGAAATGCAGCTGATATTGGGCAGATGTACGACCTCTTCATCGAATTGAGCATTCACTTGCGTGTCAATCTCATGGGGTACTTCCCTTCTTTCTCTTTGTTAAATTTTCGATTTTGTTTCCCTTCTTTTTTATTCGTATGAACATGCGTAAGCAGAGTATAGCAGCATATGCCATATGGGTTGGTGATGTTAACCTGGTGCAAAATTTGATTAATTTATTTATTTATTTATAAATTAAAAAATTCAACTGGAACAAGGTTCAGTATATGTGCCTTGTGAGCTATTAACTGTATAGGTTAACCAACTAATTGAACAGTGGAGTTTAAGTTGCACCGTACCAGCATAGGGTAGATTAACTCTGGCCTCATAGAACTTGTTTTTGTTTCAGCTTCCAGTGTTTCAACTGTGATCAGTTACTGAGTTTGCAGATCTGTGTTCTAGCTGAAATGTCTGTGGATATCAAGGACGAGGTGACTGTAACTGTAGTTGGTTATTCATCAGAGAGGAGGTGATAAGTTTAATGCGGTGGAGACTGGAGATAGTGGGATTGATGTGTGAGATGAATAAATGGAGGTCGTGGTTAAATTTTTTGACTGTTATCAGGGCATATAGGTTTTCAATTCAACTCCTTTGTTGGTGACTCCCGTTGAGAAATTTCAGCAGTATTCTTAGAAAGTACCAACTGTTTCAGAAATTAAAAGGCTGGTAATTGAGATTAAGCAGATTTGTTAGGAGGTTCATGTTGTTTGATGTTGTAATCGATGTCTATCACAAAAATCTTTAGATTTCTATTGCTGATTCATCTGGAAGAGAACAGATCTCAGAAAACTGAAAAGTCAATTCCCTAACCAAGATGACCATCTTGAAAAAAGAGATGAAGTATCCGAAAGAGCCAGAATAGTTTGGTGGGCAAGTTGATGACCTTGCTTTAGGTTTTCAAATCTTGAAATTAACTAAGATACTAATTGCAGTAAACCTAGAGCCTTTGTAAATGATATTATTTGAAGGTAATTATGTAAATTTACATTTCTTTGTGGGTAGAACAATAAGTATGTGCTAAAATAGCCGTTTATTTGCCAGCTGATTGAAGTTTTTCTTTATAAAGAAAGAGACAAATACTTTTGTTAGTTTTTTGCCGGTGTTGCTAGGCTAACACCTTTTTGTGTTCTCCATGTTTTAGCTTTAAATGGCTAATAAATCTTTTTCTAGTGAGACAAGGTTGTGTAAATTTTATTTTGCTTTTGTTATGTTATATTAAAGCACCTTTTTCAATCAATGCAGGTATGACTACTCCGGCTATGGACAGTCATCAGGAAAGGTAGATGCCTTGTGAGCTTTCTTCCTCTTATCATGTGATTGAAATAATTGCAACATAAAGCACTGTTGACGCTCATCTTATCTACTTATTTGTTCAGCCCAGTGAGCACAATACTTATGCAGATATCGAAGCTGCATATAAGTGTCTTGAAGAGAACTATGGTACTAAGCAGGAGGACATTATTCTTTATGGTCAATCTGTTGGAAGTGGGCCTACTTTGGATCTTGCAATCCGTTTGTCCCAACTAAGAGCTGTTGTTTTACATAGTCCTATACTTTCTGGGCTGAGAGTCATGTACCCTGTGAAGCGCACATACTGGTTTGACATCTATAAGGTTAAATTTTTTGTTTCCTGATTGTTTTTACTGCCATTATTATTTTTGCTTAAGGATATGATTTTGTTTACCAAGTCTTTGAGCTTGATTTTTCTTGAATTTTGTGCAGAACATTGATAAAATCCCATTGGTAAGATGCCCTGTACTTGTAATTCATGTAAGTATTCACAACTCTATATCTTGCATCTGCCATACAAAAATGTTTCAAGTTATTTATATCTCTTGAATCCCCTTTCTGTCTCTAGCATTCCATAGATGATTGAATGAATGCATTAACAAGCAATTATATCTTTCATGAACAGACCTTTTTGGAGACAGTTGGACCCATTTATTCCACGCTCTTTGAAATAGTATGAGCGTGTGTAGTTTATGTTAACAAGGCATTCTTTGGAAAACCATGGCTTCTTGTATGATGGCAGTGAAATTTAAATATTAGGTTCAACTTTTTGAAATGAATGTTGAGAAAGATGTTTGGTAAAGAAAAGCTTAAAAGGGTTTACAAAAATGATATCAAATAAATTTGAGACCAATCACAAAAAAGTAGTCAGGCATTTGACAAATATTCATATAGAGCAAATAACTAAGTTAGTTGGTTGGCCTTAATATGTAAACCGTTGAAGGGAGGCAGTAATGAACCCAGTAGCCCACCATACTGAAATTGATGTTTGATCATTAGCTTTTCTAGTTATCTAGCTGATGGTTTCTTGATAATTGCTGCATCTTTGAAATTTGTCACTTAATACCATTACAAAGAAAGCCCAATATTTGTTGTTTCTCTTGAGGTGTTTTTGCTGCAGTGAAGAGGTTCTGGGAATTAATTGATGTGGCTTGTTATTCAGGGTACTGCTGACGAGGTTGTTGATTGTTCTCATGGAAGGCAGCTTTGGGAACTTTGCCAAGAGAAATACGAACCCTTATGGCTCAAAGGAGGAAATCATTGTGATTTGGAACTCTTTCCGGAATACCTTAGGCATCTCAAGAAATTTATAACATCTGTTGAAAAATCACCTTCACGGAGGAGCAGTTCAAGGAGAAGCACAGACAGAATTGAACGTCCCAGACGGAGTACAGATTGTTTCGAGGCTCCGAGAAAGAGTACAGACCGTAGAGAAAGACCAAGGAAAAGCACAGACAGGCCTGAAAAACTGAGACTTCATGAATACAAGTTTAATAACATGGACAAGCTAGCAAAGTTCAGGACCTCTTTTGACCAGATGGAAAAGTCACGGCGAAGTGTGGATTATCATGAGAAATCAAGGAAAAGTATTGATCAACAGCTAGAAAGAGCACGGAAGAGTGTTGACTGGTTGGATCGAATTCGAGTTGGCTAAACGCAACGACTCTTTTACAAAAATTTGACCAATTTGAGTTTCCTCTGCTGGAATTGGGACAAGCAGAGGGGGTAAAAAGATGGGGAAAGAAGATTGTTTGGGACAAAATTTTTAACTTAAAATGATTTCACAATGTTGTATCTTGGTATAATGACTGTCGTCATGGTTTGCAATTTGTAGAGTTTGATTTACTGGGATTGTCAATGAAGGTACCGCTAACCTCTTTCGTTTTCATAATTTGAAAGAAATTGAAGCTCATTACTGTTTTATTAGCTGCCCAGCAGTCAACAACGATGATGCATTTTGTATTTATATTTATACGGTAGGCAATTTACAGCACGGGGCCCATGATCATCGACTCAAAAGCGGGCCCCACATCCCATAAATCTCATTTGATTATTTTTACGTTTTGCTTCTATTGAACACCGACTTATGGTGCAACGGAAATATAGTATCACCGTTACAATCAATCGTTAAATCTACTTAAATAAATAAATTCAACGGTATTCAATCGTTGAATCTACTTAAATAAATAAATTCAGTGAAATTCAACGGTTAGATTTATGTGCGTCGTGTGTGTTTTTAGATTTTAACAAACAAAATCTACAGTGAAATATTTAAATAAAAATAAAAATTCAGAAACACTTTAGTAATGACTAATGAGGATTCGGTCAGATTATTAATAAAAAGGAAAATAAAACGAACTGTGTGTGAATATATTCTGAATTCTCATTTAAAATTTATCACTTTGGTCCAATAAAAGTTTATTTACAGGAATACCCTTTGATCGTCAATCTCCGTCTATCGACGAAGAGCACGACTTCTCTGAATGTTTCTCTCTCTTGGGGAAACCTAATTCGAAGCGACTCCTGAATCCTGGAACTAGCTACAATCAGATTCGATCGATATGTATGTCTGATATTGATGCTTCTTTTTGTTTACTTCCTCGTTTGTTCCCCGAGAAAGAAAAAGAAAAGAAAAGAAAAGAAAGCACGCATTCTCAGCTGTTTTAGTTTAACGCAGCTTATAGTATTACTACCGTACGGATAGTATTAGAGTAAGTTATTCAGCAACGACGACGATAAGTTTAAAAGTTAATTTTGATTTCAGGTCACAGGAAGAAATTGCAAGGGAAGCTATAAAGCACGCTCTCAAGGCGTTGCGGAAACGGCATTTAGTAGAAGAAGGCGCTCATGCTCCCGCCATTATTGCTCTTTCAAGGCCGATCATTTCTCAGGTCTCCTATAATAAAAATAACATTTTGCTTTTCTCCAATTTCAATTCAATTATTGCTTAATTATGAATCTTTATTTTTATCGTTGAATTTTGTTAATCTAGTTGGTTAAGTGTGTTTATGTGCGTGTCACTGTAGGGATCCGAATGGAAGGAGAAAGCGGATAATCTGGAAACAGAGCTTCAGCAATGTTACAAAGCTCAATCTAGGTTATCAGAGCAGCTTGTGGTTGAAGTAGCTGAGTCTAGATCTTCTAAAGCTTTATTGCAAGAGAAAGAATCACTGATTACTTCACTACAGAAAGAATTGACGCAAATAAGGTTTTTTATTTTTACTTGCCATTATGTTTTTTTGTATGTTTGATTGGTTGATGCTTGGGAGGTTAAATTAATTTTTAAGTATTCCAGGGATGAATGTTCTCAGTTGAAGACGGAATTGGAAGAAAAGATCAAGGCTTTGGAATTAGTTTTGAGCGAGAACCAGCTAATCAGAGCACAGCTAGAAGAGATGACTATGAAAGCTAAAAATGCTGAAGCTGAAAATAAAATGTTAGTTGATAGATGGATGTTGCAAAAGATGCAGGACGCTGAACGGCTAAATGAGGTATTTGGTACTCTTGTATTTGTTGAACTGCGGACTTGGAATTTTGTAATGGCTCTGCTATGGAGTTTAGATACCTTAGATTTGGTAAGGACAAATGTCATGTAATTGGTCTCTTAGCTGATATCTATAAGTTGCTTTAGTTTGGTGTATGGTTGGTCATATTTGTGCATAAAAGACCTTGACAATCTATAGCATGCATGCTATTTTCACCACCAAACTTGTGAGCAAGATTTATACTGAACAGTCTTGAGTTGGATGTTACAGAGGAGATGGCTGTCTTTACTAGTGGCTGTCGTCTTGGTCTCCTTTTATTTTACTTGACATGATTCTGAGGCCATCTTCTTTAATTTAATGAATACAAGTTATTAGTAGCCAATAGAATTGCAAAGTAGTTTATGAATATTCGAGAAGCACAAAATATAGTTGGTGAAAAAATTCAAATGAGCAATAATGTCACTTAAAATGTCGATGCATCCTTCAGTGGCTGAATTTTGCACCTTGTTTTGAAAGTGATAGGATTTTCTATTAGCTTCTATCAGTCTTCATGTTAAAGTTTGATGCCTATGAAAGGATTGCGAAAGCATTGCTGTTTTAGAATTGGAGTTCAGAGTTTAATGAGAGTGGATTTTTCCCATTTATTCTGAAAGTGTGTAGATTCAAATTCATTATTTCCTTTTTTGCTTAATGTGCTTTTCTTAATTTAACATGAATTCCTGTCACTTCTTTAGGCAAATGCACTTTATGAAGATATGATTGATCGGCTCAAGGCCAGTGGGTTAGAGAAACTTGCTAAACAGCAGGTAGATGGTGTGGTTCGCCGAAGTGAAGAAGGTGCTGAGTTCTTTGCGGAGTCAACTGTTCCATCTACATGCAAACATAAGATCAATGCCCATGAAGGTGGCTGTGCATCCATATTGTTTGAATACAATTCTGCCAGGTTGATTAGTGGTGGACAGGACAAGTCAATTAAATTGTGGGATACAAACACTGGGTCATTAAGCAGTACCCTCTATGGTTGCCTTGGCTCAGTTCTTGATCTTGCTATTACCCATGATAATAGATCTGTCATTGCTGCAAGTAGCTCAAACAACTTGTATGTTTGGGATGTCAACTCAGGGCGTGTCCGTCATACTCTCACAGGTCACACAGATAAAGTGTGTGCTGTAGATGTGAGCAAAATTTCAAGCCGGCACGTCGTAAGTGCAGCTTATGATCGTACTTTAAAAGTGTGGGATTTGCATAAAGGTTACTGTGTTAACACAATCATTTTTCACAGCAACTGTAATGCTCTTGCCTTCAGTATGGATGGACAGACCATATTTTCTGGTCATATTGATGGGAATCTGCGTTTGTGGGATATTCAAACAGGAAAGCTACTTAGTGAAGTTGCCGCACATTCACTTGCTGCAGTAACATCTATCTCTCTGTCGCGAAGTGGAAACATAATACTAACTAGCGGGCGAGACAACTTGCACAACTTATTTGATATACGGTCTTTAGAAGTTTGTGGCTCACTAAGAGCGACCGGAAATAGAGTGGCATCTAATTGGAGCCGGTCCTGCATAAGTCCGGATGAGAGCTATGTTGCTGCTGGCTCAGCTGATGGATCTGTATATATCTGGTCAATATCTAAAGCTGATATAGTGAGAACGTTGAAGGAGCACACAGCTCCCGTGCTGAGTTGTTCATGGAGTGGGCTTGGAAAACCTCTGGCCTCTGCTGACAAGAATGGAGTTGTTTGTGTTTGGACGTGACAGATCTAACAATATACACACCCATGTAAATATGTTAAAACAGAAGCTGCAAATCTGGTTCCTAATGCATCTTCAGCTATCGTCAAGTTGCTTGAACCGTAGAGATATTTATTGTATAAAACCAGATCATTCGGCATTTAATTATTCAATTATCTACCAAGATAGATGGGTAGATTGGTTGGTTACTAGTTATTCTTTTACGGAATACAAGGGATTTATTTTGGTTCTTGATATGTGTGACATCGCATTAGCTCTCACTTTGTCCTATGTTTAATGTTCGCATCGTATTGTATCTTTGGTATGAAATTATAATGGCGGTGCTAGAACTGTATATAAATGTTGAAAAGGTTGAGCCGGGTCGGGGCAGATTGGATTGGGTTAGGTCTCAAGATCTGCTAGTTGGGTCGGACAAAAGGCCCAAACCAACAACAACTTTCTCCATATGTACATCAACAGAAATAATGTACATATGGTAGTAATAAATTATCCTCAATAAGAAAATTTGCGAGTTCCGAGCTTTAGCCAGCTTGATATTTACCCAAATTAGCAAGTTGTACATTATGGGTAGTAATCGCACCAATTACTATTATTGCTGATTTACTCCGAACAAGGAAACTACTAAAGAAAATTTAATATCTCTGTCATCTTCTTCTCTTCGTGTTAAATACGTTAGAGAAACGGAATGTGTAGGTAAGAAATAGGAAGCACAATCAATTACTTGCATAGTTGAATTTCGGGCAAAAGCTGCCTGAACCAAACTTGGACGAATTATTAATAATTACCCGAAGAGGCTTGCAATGCATCAACGGCAACACCATCCTTTTCGTGGGTTTGGTTCATGGCAGCTTCTAGTGGAGCAACACATGGCAATGGCCTCGCATACTCTGCTTACAGTGCAAGTAACAATCGCTTTAAGAGATTAATTATTAGATGTTGAAAATTTTTAGAAAAGAAAAAATGGTGGGATTGGATTAATTTTCATGTGTGTTCTTACTTATAGTGATGAGTGCCCCACCTATTACGTTACATTATTTCTCCAAGCAACAACAACAATACATTGACCATTTAGTCAAATGTTTTGGACCAATATTGTTCCGTTTAATGTGATTTACATTACCACTCCATCCAAAATGATTTCTTTTTGGCTCAAAATCTGAACTTGAGATATCTATTGTTGTCACATAAATTCGAATTATTGACAGCAAATGGATCTGATTGAACCTTTCAATCTTCCAACCCGTTACAAGTTTAAAAAGCGCTTCCTGTTTCAGTTACAAGCACTTTTGTCCCATTCGCATAATTATCGTGGTTCATAGCCTCCATGGACGTAACCATGCTCGTCACTTGTCACCCTTCCTTTGCTTTTCCCGTTACACATATGCATACGTAATAACGTGTATGGCATGCAAAAAATCACTCCTTTTTCCCACAAGTTTTCTATGTTAAGACCTAACTGATTCACAAAAATTGCTTCTGAGCTTTTCAGCTTTTCCATAGAAGTAACCCAATAACTGACTTGCATAATAGGGAATCGCTTGGAAATGTGAAACCAATCAATTCAGCTTATTCTCCATTAAATTCATCTACATTATTAGACATTGTTTATGCCCATAAGGAACCTCTAACTTCTTCATTTATAATCCCTTGTTTTATTCTCCACTCTCATCATCATCTCTTATCTTTCTCTTCATTTTTTCGCTCTATATAAAGCAGTCCTCAAGGTTCTCCTAGTTCCCAATATCTTGTGTTGAATCATACTCGTAAGTACCACTTGAAAAAGAAAAAAAAAAGTTAAAAAATGAAGAGGGTTTATTTATTAGCTGCCTTTTTGCTAGCTTTGGTTCTGGGAATCGTTGAGGGTTTCGATTTCCATGAGAAGGAGTTGGAATCCGAGGAAGGTCTGTGGGATTTATACGAGAGGTGGAGGAGTCATCATACGGTTTCAAGGAGTCTTGATGAGAAGCATAAGCGCTTTAATGTGTTCAAGCAAAATGTTATGCATGTTCACAAAACTAACAAAATGGACAAGCCTTACAAGTTGAAGTTGAATAAGTTTGCGGACTTGACAAATCATGAATTTGCCAGCACTTACGCTGGATCAAAGATTAAGCATCACAGGATGTTCCAAGGGACACGTGGAAATGGGACCTTCATGTATGGGAAGGTAACGAGTATCCCACCATCAGTTGATTGGAGGAAGAAAGGGTCTGTCACCGCTGTCAAGGATCAGGGCCAATGTGGTAAGCATCAGTTTTCACTATGCTGGTTTACTAATAATGTGACATTTTCTCTCATGGCTAAACGTTTAATTCTATTTCGTTCTTTGCTGTGGGATAGGTAGCTGCTGGGCTTTTTCAACAATTGCAGCAGTAGAGGGCATTAATCACATTATGACAAATAAGCTCGTATCTTTGTCTGAGCAAGAGTTAGTTGATTGTGACACTGATCAAAACCAAGGATGTAATGGAGGGCTAATGGAATTGGCATTTGAGTTCATCAAGAAAAAGGGTGGCGTAACAACAGAGGTTAAGTACCCTTACCAAGCTAACGATGGAACATGTGATGTTTCAAAGGTATGATAACTATTGTGTAGCATTTTCTTCAATTTGAATTAAACATGAATCATGTGTTACTTGTGATAGTGAAATAATGAGAATTTCCTATCAATTTTGCAGGAAAGTTCCCCAGCAGTGTCAATTGATGGACATGAAAATGTACCTGCTAATGACGAGAATGCTCTGCGTAAGGCAGTTGCAAACCAGCCTGTGTCAGTAGCCATAGATGCCGGCAGTTCAGATTTCCAGTTCTATTCAGAGGTAAAAAATCAGATTGAAAGCAACCTAAATAACTAGGAAAGCAAACTGTTTGATAAAAATCATTCAACAGTGAATTGATTGAATGTTATTGCAGGGTGTATTTACTGGAGAATGTGGCACAGAGCTGAATCATGGAGTTGCAGCTGTGGGCTACGGTACAACACTCGATGGAACCAAGTATTGGATAGTGAGGAACTCATGGGGACCTGAATGGGGAGAGAAGGGTTACATCAGAATGCAGCGCGGCATCTCAGACAAAAAGGGACTCTGTGGTATTGCAATGGAAGCTTCATATCCCATCAAGAAATCTGCAACAAACCCAACAGGACGTTCAGATTATCCTAAGGATGAGCTCTAGACACCGCTCACTATTGTCTTTGGCTTTTCTCTGCATTTCAAGCTCAGCGGTTATCTCTTCTGTGTTAAAGTTGCATGTAATATGCCCTTGTGATTCATGATTGAATAATGTTTCGATTTATGCAAATAAAGCCAACATTTTACAGAAGTAAGTGCTTACATTTTTCAGACAGGGTCTTGTACTTGGAGACTATATGACATGCTCTGTCAAATCTCTTTGAAGGAAGAATTTCTTATACTTAACGACTACAAAAAAGTTCGATACAGATCCCAAGATCCGAGTCCCTACTATTTTACAACTTAATTATAACTATCGCGTCAAATAATTATTAATATTTACCATGATGTAGCAGTTATAATGACTTGCCAAATCAATTAGGACCTAAATGCTGAGATTCCTAACATTATGATTTGATGAATGTTGCATGGTTTAAAATGAAAAAATTTAGATAGAATTGGCGAATCTTTAGCATAAAATCCCAACTACAATTGCTAAGACTGATTCTAATATTAATTAGCAAATTTTGGGAGCTAACAATTTGATTAATAAATGTGCTTATGTTTTGTAAGAGAGGAGATATTGGACTCCATCTTCTACCTCATGAAACCCCTTACTGAGGATCTCCTATTAAAATTCTAAAACATACTCTAATTCCACTAACCACTAAGATCCAGATTTCATGTTTGACAAGAAATGAATTTGCAAGCACATGTGCTGATCAAATATTAAGCATCACAGGATGTTCCAAGGGCACATGGAAACGAGAGCTTCCAGCATTCTATTGATTGAAGGAAAAAAATGGTCAGTCGCCACTATCAAGGACCAACGCCACTGGTAAGGATCATTTTCCACTTTGCTTGCTGCTGAAATAATTGATCTTAACAAAAAGCGACAGATAATTTACTTGGTAGCTTAAATTTTTTAACTCTGGTACAGTTGGTCGCTGGGCATTTTCAACAATTTTAGAGCTGAGAGTATTAATCACACTAAGAAGAATGGGGTTGTATCTTTATCTGAGCAAGAATTGGTTGATTGTGACAACGAGCGAAACCAAGGATGTAAGGAGGGCTAGTGGAACCACAATTTGAGTTTATTAAGAAAAAAGGTGGGAATAACAACAGAATGTGATGCTCTGCTTACAGAAGAAGCAAACCAACCTGTATCCATGGTCATTGACACTGGGATTTCAATTTCCAGTTTTATACCTGATTGAGTTTAGTATAATGACCCACCAAGTTGCCTGACAAAGAGAACAGAAACTAAAAACTAATTGAAGAACTAATAAGATTATCACTCCATTTGGTTAATTTTTTTTTTCGGGGTGTGTTTGCTGGACCCTGAGACACAGAGCTGAATCATGATGATGCAGTTGTGGGCTACGGAACAACACTTTTCAAAACCAAGTACAGGATATTAAAGAATTCATGGGGAGCCAAACTGGGAGAGAAAGGTTACACAAGAAAGAGGGACCGTGTGGAATTGCTACGGAGGCTTGGTGGCCCATAAAAAAATTCCTCGTCAAGCCCTGCACGACCTTCAGATTCTCTTAAAAATGAACTCACTCTAAACAACGTTCACTATTATCCTTAGCTTTTGCAACGCATCTCAGCCGAATAATGTTTTGATAAAACGAACAGTTACAATCAACTACAGCAAAGTCAGTCTTGCAAACAAACAATCCATAACCAGGAATTCAAGAAGTGCAGCAACGCCAAAGTAGTTTTTACTGAAAGTAACGCACCAGTTTATATGGTAATTCATCAAAACAAGCTTAACAAGAGTTCGCTTATTGTTATTAAGAAACGTAGATATGATCATAAACAAGGTTAAAGCTATAAAAAGGCCAAACGTCAACCGTAGCATCTGATGGGATCATTGCAGCCCTTTTCAGCAGACTGCTTGGAGCCTCTGCCACCACCCTTTTCAAGATACTGCTGATGGTACTCCTCGGCTCTGTAAAATCTCTTCGCAGGAAGAATCTCTGTCACAATCTTCCTCTGATCCTTCATCTCCAACTGCTTTGCTTCCATTGACTCTCGGGCTAAACGAGCCTGTGTCTCATTGTAGTAGTATATCCCTGATCTGTACTGTGTCCCCACGTCACCTCCCTGGCGATTGAGCGTGGTGGGGTCATGGCGGCCCCAGAAAACGGAGAGCAGATTGGTGTAGGGGCAAACTTGGGGGTCAAACTGGACCCGAACAACCTCCACGTGATTGGTGGTTCCGGAGCAAACGAGTCTGTAGTTGGGATCAGGGACGTTGCCTTGTGAATACCCCACTTCAGTCTTGGATACGCCCACCACACGCTGAAACGCCAGCTCCACTCCCCAGAAGCACCCGGCTCCGAATTGGGCGAACTCGTGACCCGGATTGTCCGGTTGGTCCAGATCCGGACCCACAGCTGGATTCGTCGTGCTGTTATCTCCGGTGGCGGCCATTTCCCCAATTCCCGCAACTGCAGGCTCCTCTAACTAACCGGCGCTGAAAAAGTAAACGGATGTGGCTAGTGCCAGCGTACAAAAGAGTAGATAGTTGTATGAGTTTATCAATCATTCATTATATTAACCGTCAACCGGTGAATGTAGCCACGATCGTGGCCACATACAAACTTCTTAATTGATTGTCTAATCCTAACAAGTGGTGGCAATGGGCGCAGTAGTTAGCTATTAACAAACCGTAAAAATTTCAATTATCAAATTCGTCCGTAATATGAAACGCTTTGGATTTTGACAGTTACCAAAATGATCAATAATTCGTAATAAATATTTTACCGATTTTGCCATTTAAAATCATAAATATTAAAATTATAATAATATATACAAAATTAAATTATATAATTTAAATTATAAATTTATAGTAACAACTTAAAATAATCTACATACAATACTCAATTTTTAGATTTTATAAATATAAATAAAAAAATTAAATTTTCAACATTAAGACAAATACACAAAATATATTAATTTAAAACACAATATTTTTATTGTAAGCAAATCATCATTGTTAATATCAATACCTTACTCTATCTTTTAATCAATATATAAATATTATCAGTAGTATAACAACTAAGTTTTATACAACTATTACTAACAATTAATTAAACAAATAAAAGTCTAACTTTAGCAATCAATCATTAGGTTTAAGCCATTAAAGAAAAACAAACAAAATCAATCAATTAAAACAAAATATCAGTAATATTAAACTTAAAAATTATAAATTTTTTAGTTATTAAAAGATTATTTTGTGTGCACGTGTCACACACACTCTCTCTCTATATAGAGAACATATACATACTCTTTTTTTTTATACGGATACGATTTTAAGTCATATAATTTAATAGAATTAATTTTTAATGTCATCACAACTTAACAACTTGTCTACATTTAAAAAATGAGAGTGTCTGTACTTAAGAATATATATGTTAAGTTTAGCAATTAAGAACTTTAACTTACACTTACATATATTTATAATTAAAATTTTAATTTAATTTTTATTATTAAAATTAAAAGATATAAATAATTTAAATAAAAATTGCATCTTGGCGGATATCTGCCCCAATATTCAATAGACTTTTTTCCTCAATACTAAACCTAATTGCAACTCACAAAAGGTTTTTGTTTGAAATACCAAATTCGCTCATAACCTACAAAATTATCTACAATGGGTAAATTTATACAGACGAAATTGAACTACTTTTTTAACTATTTTTTTTTGGACCATCCATTTGCACGTTCGTTGATCCTTGAATGGTTTTGTGTGTTTCTAGGACTATCCATTTGCACGTCGCTAATCTCTGCATAGCAGTAGGGATGACAATGGGGTGGAGTGGGGGTGGGAAGAATTTGCCATTCTTACGTAGCAGTGTTTGTTTTTTTCATAACAAACTAGAATGATCGGCACATACTTACTCTCTACTTATATTTGTAATGTAACAAAGGCATTGCTTGAACCCATTCCGTAGTTAAAAATTTCGAATGAAATTTTGGAAATCATTTTTGTTAATAATAGGGATTTGTAGGTTAAGATTTGTATAAGAGAATCAAGTGATTATACTGAAAAGTATGTGTGTTCAAATCGGCATAACATGCCCAAAATATTAATAGAACTAAAATTATGTGCATCATTTTAATTTGATAATTATTAGTAATAAAAATTATTATATTTTTATTATATAAAAACTCGATTATATTCCAAGCCACGAGCAAACGAAAAAATTAAAACAAAGCTAATTTCTGCTTTAAAAAGGAAAAAAAAAAGCTAATTAAATTAATATAAATTGGCAAAAGAATTATATTATTTGCGTTCTGATGTCGCATTGACGCTTAGTTAAATTCGGAACAGATTACGACATGTCATTTGGAAACGGTAGCGCTGATGTATAAAGTTTCGAACAAATTAAAAACGCATTTCTTATTTTTGGGGACAAAAAACGCGTCTATTTATTTAAACTTTCAATGACAAAAACGCGTTTATTTAAAAACACGCGTGTCCGTTAGATCTCCGACAGACGCGGTTGCGCAATTTTTTAAACCAGTCGAGTTAGCCTATATAAAGCTGGAGTGTACCGTTGGCTTTTTCAAAATCAAAACCCCAATTTACAATTTCTTTTTCATTCTCTCAAGCCCGAACCCTAAGAGGAACAAATGTCTCCATTTGTTAATTATCGTTTCTGTATCTGCTAATCGCTAACGAATTGGAGTATGATTCTTTGCTTTTCTTTTTTAATTTCATAATATATTTTTACATTCTTGTATCGTTCTGCCTTCGTTTTCCGTTGTGGAAAATGTCAAAAGCAAAACAAAGATTTTGTACTTTTCTTGTTCTGGAGACTGAAGTTTCTTTTTTAAGCAATTCTTTTTTTTTTTTTGTTTTAAAGCTGCTTACCTGTTGATTTTTTCTTTCTGGTTGAAGTTTCGATGTTGGGTTTGTTACAAAACGAATATTTGCAAAAATAGGAAAGATTTGGTATTTATTCCATATTTATGCCATTTTTTGGGAATTGGGGAAGATTTACATTTTCGTCTATGAACCCTTGATGAAAAGAACAAGCTTGCTGGCCTCATTGCAAGCATAATATTTGTCTCTAGCCGCTATTTTAGTGGTTTGTCAAGTCTTGTTTTATCAGAATGTAGGGAAATAATAGAATCTGTTGCCTTTGGTTAAATGAGATACTAAGTTTTATATGCATATCTATTGATAAGAATTGTTTAAAGGGGATTGGTTACTGTTCTTACTATGTATCAATGGGTTTCTTGAAAGGTTGTTCTAATATACCCAAGTAATGTCTGTTCCACTTGGACATTGTTCAGTTTCATAAAGTATTTGCCCTCTGCTTGGCTTTTTGGAAAAAAATGTTTGTGATTGTTTGCTAATAGGCAGTTTCTTACTCATTATGTGAAATGGGGGTGTGAAGCTAGTACTGTAGCTGCAGTATCTGAAGTTTACAGATTTATAGCATTGTAATGTAATGGAATTTCCTTTTTTCAATTCTGTTTTCAACATTTTGAGTTGGGAATGCTCATCATTTTTGGCATTCAGCTCATGCTTCTTCTACTTGGCTAAGTATCTTGATGGTGATTGTTTTGTTCCTTAGATTCAATGGTTTTTGGAATTTGACAAAAGGTTTTGGGAAAGTGATTTTTCCTATTGGTGAAATGTAGTTGTTTGAGACAGGATATTGTGTTAACTAAACAATAACCTCAAGTGCTTATTTTAACCTTTTTGGGCATATTTCTGTGATTAGTGGAAAGTTCTAGTGCTTACTTCTTGGTTTGAGCCCATATTTCATGAGGAACAATGGGCCAACTCCAATAAAATTTTGTTTTTGTTGTTCGAAAGAGGTTTTATTGAACCTGTCATTGGTTGGTTGGTAAATTGCTTCACCTCTTGTGGTGAACTCTGTGCCTAAGACAACCCTAGATTATAATGATAAAGTAATTTTTCCTAATGGTGAAGTGCAGTCGGAGGCAGGACATTCTGTTGACAGAATGACAGTATATATTCATTTAATTCTATTATGGAGGATTATTTTTAACTTCTTTGGGCATGTCTTCTTTAACCAGTGAACAGCTGCTTCCTGGTTCTCTTGTTTTTAGTTTCCTACTTTTAATTGTTTTAAACCCATTTAGGCTTTTCAATATCTCTCCTCTATTCATAATGGGAAACTGGCAATGTTGAGGAGCTATTATTTTCAACTTTCTATGTTAATTTTTTATTTTTAAATCCATTTAGGTTTTCAAATTAATCTCCTCTATTCTTAATAGGAAAACTGGCAATGATAAGGAGCTGTTATTTTCAATTTTCTAAGTTATATTTAAAAAAAAAAATCAATTTAGGCTTTTCAAATTAATCTCCTCTATGCTAATGGGGAAAATAGTAATGATGAGGAGTTGTTATGTTCAATTTCTTCTTTTTATTTTTTAAAAAATTCATTTAGACTTTTCAAATTTATCTCTTCTATTCTTAATGGGAAAATTGGCAATGATAAGGAACGATTATTTTTAATTTTCTAAGTTTAGTTTTCAAAAATCCATTTAGGCTTTTCAAATTAATCTCCTCTATTCTTAATGGGAAAACTGGCAATGATGAGGAGCTATTATTTTTAATTTCTACATTTATTTTTGCAAAAATCCATTTACGCTTTTCAAATTTAATCTCCTCTATTCTTAATGGGAAAACTGGCAATGATGAGGAGCTATTATATTTAATTTCTATGTTTATTTTTTCAAAAATCCATTTAGGTTTTTCTCAAAGTAATCTCCTCTATTCTTATTGGGAAAACTGGCAATGATGAGGAGCTATTATTTTCAGTTTTCTATGATTGTTTTTCTAAAATCTGTTTAGGATTTTCAAATTATTCTCCTCTATTCTTAATGGGAAAACTGGCAATGATGAGGAGCTATTATTTTTAATTTCTATGTTTATTTTTGCAAAATTCCATTTAGGTTTTTCAAATTAATCTTTTATTCTTAATGGGAAATCTAGCAATGATGAGGAGCTATTTTTTTCAATTTTCTATGTTTATTTTTTCAAAAATCTATTTAGGCTTTTCAAATTAATCTTCTATATTCTTAATGGGAAAACTGGCAATGATGAGAAGTTGTTATTGTGAATTTCCATTAACCATTTAGATAGTTGTTGCAATGGTTCGTTGGCATGCTTTTTGGCAATAATGGGATTATTGACTTTGCTGGGTTTCGAATCCATTTAAATGGATGATGAGGAGCTATTATTTTAAGTTTTCTATGATTGTTTTTCTAAAATCTGTTTAGGATTTTCAAATTATTCTTCTCTATTCTTAATGGGAAAACTGGCAATGATGAGGAGCTATTATTTTTAATTTCTATGTTTATTTTTGCAAAATTCCATTTAGGTTTTTCAAATTAATCTTTTATTCTTAATGGGAAATCTAGCAATGATGAGGAGCTATTTTTTTCAATTTTCTATGTTTATTTTTTCAAAAATCTATTTAGGCTTTTCAAATTAATCTTCTATATTCTTAATGGGAAAACTGGCAATGATGAGAAGTTGTTATTGTGAATTTCCATTAACCATTTAGATAGTTGTTGCAATGGTTCGTTGGCATGCTTTTTGGCAATAATGGGATTATTGACTTTGCCGGGTTTCGAATCCATTTAACTCTCAGAATCATCTGGTTGTTCAATTTGAATATTAGATTTGTCCATGAGGCTTTTAATCTCAAAACAGTTAATTCTCATTATTACTTTTATTGCTTCACATGAAGTTCCGAAAAAATGTGGTTGCCGAAGAGAGGGACAGTGTCTTTGTCTGTTTTTGGTCATCGCTCTTGTATCAGCTTACTGTTAACAAATTGGATATGATTCTTTTCTTTTCTTGTTTTAATTTGATATGCTTTTTCTTTTTTTGTTGTTCTGCCTCAGGCTTCCTTTGTTGAAAAAGATCAAAGGGAAAAAAAAAAAAAGAGAAGTTGTTTTGTTTTGATTTCTTTTGAAATCATGTATCTTTACCCTCGACTTGATTTGAAGCAAGAAAAATCAATTCAGAGTTTGATCACTTTGTTGATTAATTAATGTGGCTTCCGCTTTTGTTGCCTAGATACTATCTTATTTGCTACATAGATGTTGGAAATGGGGAATAGTTGCATTTAATTTTATCCTCTGCTTACTTGTGCCGAATGTTATTTGGCCTGTTCTTACATTGAATTTTTATTTGGTTCCACAAACGGTTTTAAATTCAAACTTAGATTTTTGTAAATCTGTTTGTTTTGGGAAACATTCTATTTTTCGTATAATCTCATCTCTTTTATGGGAAATTGACGACTGTGCGCTTTTTTTTTTTTTCTAACAGAAATTTTCTTTACTTTTAAGTAAGCATACTCCTTTAATTTTTTTTTTTAATTTGCAATGTCGGTTTATCGGCAATAGAAAATATTTTGTACAAGTTTGCTAGCCGTCTTCTTTTCTGAGAATGTAGGAATAAAATAGAATCTGTTATTGTTCCCTAGATGAAACGAACAGGTCTGCTGACCTTGTTTTAAACATAATGTCATAGCCATTATTTTGGTTGTTTGTCTTTTCTTCTGAGAATGTGGGTGTATAATAGAATCTGTTACTTTTGGCTTCAATGAAATCCTGAGTTTTATATGCACATATCTATTGATAAGAAAGGTTTCAAGGGAATTAGTTATTGTTCTCATATACCCTTGTTGAAAAGGACAGGTTTGATGCTTCTTATATACCCTTGTTGAAAAGAAGAGGTTTGCTGACCGTTACTGAAAAGAGTAAGTTTGCTGTTGTTGTTGCAAACACAATATCTGTCCCTAGTGTGGTACTTACTTAATTTGCTGGGTTTAGTTTCAAAGAAAATACTCTTGAGATAAGAAAGATTTGAATTTTCTACTTTTAATTTGTTTTAGATCCATTTAGTTTTTTCAAATTAGTATCCTCTAAATTCTTAATGAGAAACGTCAGGACTTAAGAATAAAGAGCTGTTGTTTTGATTTTCCTACATTTATTTGTTTTAAAACCATTTAAGATTTTCAAATCAGTCTCCTCTATTTTTAATGGGAAACCAGCAATGATGAGGAGCAATTATTTTGAATTTTCTACTTTTATTTGTTTTAAATCCATTTAGGCTTTTCAAATTAATCTCCTCTATTCTTAATGGAATCTGAAAACCATCTGGTGTTGTTTTCTCAAATTATCTACTTTGATTTGTTTTAAATCCATTTTAAGCTTTTTAAAATCTCCTCTATTGTTAATAGGAAATTATCAATGATGTGGAGCAGTTATTTTTATTTTTGAATTTTTTTTGTTTTAAATCTGTTTAGGCTTTTCAAATAGCTCTATTTTTAATGGGAAACTGGCAATGAGGACGAGCTATTTTTATTTTTGAAAAATCCATCTAGGCCTTTCAAATTTTCCCCTCTATTCTTAATGGGAAACTAGCAATGATAAGGAGCTGTTACTTTTAATTTCTTACTTTTATTTGTTCTAAATCTGTTTATGCTTTTGTAATTAATCTCCTCTATTCTTATTGGAAAACGGGCAAAGATGAGGAGCTGTTTTTTTGAAATTCCACCCTTTTTTAAATAAATCCATTTTGGCTTTTCAAGTTAATCTCCTCTATTCTTAATGTGAAAACCGGCAATGATGAGGAGCTGTTATTATTTGTTGCATTGTTTTGAAATATTTTTTTTTAATTTTTGAAATCATAATTCTATACCTTTGGGTTGATTTCAGGCAAGAAAAATCACTTCAGATTTTGAACACTTTCTTGATCGATTTATGTAGCTTCAGCTTATGTCGCATAGGTGGTGTAATCATTGTTGCATAGATGTTGGAAATGGGGAATAGTTGCATTGAATTTCACCCTGGCAACTTTGAGGATTTTTTTTTTCATAAAGTAATTTTCTTTATTTTAAATCTGCTTACCTCTTCGGTTTATTTTCTTTTTGGTGGAATTTGCAATGCTGGGTTTGTATAAAGAGAACTTGTCAGAAATAGATTTTGTATTTATCCCATTTTTATGCGGTTTCTGGAAAGTAGGAAAGAGTGTACATTTTCGATTTTATGCACTTTTGTTTTTATAAACCTTTGATGAAAAGAACAAATTTGCTGGCCAGTTTACGATGTCCTGTTTTATGAGAACTGGGAAGATATATATATCTATTGATAAGAAATGTTTCAAGGGAATTGGGTTTGTTCATAAAGTATTTGCCTTCGGTTTTCCTTTTGAAAAATGTTTGTGATTATTTTGCTAATAAGCAATTTCTTAGTCATTCACAATGGGCTATGAAGCTAGTAGTTACAATATGTGAAGTGCACAGGATTATGGCATTGTAGTATGATGGAATTTCCTTTTTCACTTCTGTTTTCAACTTTTTTGAAATGGGAGTGCTTATCAGTAATGGTAATCTGTTCATGCTTCTGTTTGGCCTAGTCACCTTGGTGGTGATTGTTGTTATTCTGTCCATGCTTTTTCTGTTTGGCCTAATTAGCTTGGTGGTGATTGTTGTTGTTTCTTGGATTCAATGGCTCCTGGAATTTGACAGAAAGTACTGGGACAGTAATTTGCCTATGGGTCTCCTCAGATAAAATTTTGTTTTTGTTATTCAAATGAGGCTTCATTGAACCTGTAATTGGTTGTTAATAAATTTCGTCACCTCCTGCTATGAACTCTGTGCCTAAAACGACTCTAGTTGATGGCTATGAACTCTGTGCCTAAAACGACTCTAGTTGATAATGATAGTGACCTTGCTGCCTGATGGCTGTGCCATTTAAGTTGCTAAAATAACATTGATTTCTGGGTTTTGCGGACCCTTTGTTCCATCATGATTTATTTGTGGGTGATGGATAGATAATGGGGGGAGTTTGCATATTCAATTTTGTAACTTTTGGGCTCCTTCAGCAGAAGAACAAGTTTGCTGTCCTTGTTGAGAACATAATCTGTGTTCCTCACCGCTATTTTTGTAGTTTATGAAGTTTTTTGTTTCTTGAGAATGTTGGAAGATAATAGAATCTGTTACTTTTCATTTTAAAAAATTCTGAATTTCATATGCATATCTATTGATAATAAAAGTTTCAACCAAGGGTATTGGTTATTGTTCTTACATATGCTTGGCTTTCTCAAAAGGTTTCTTTACCTGGAGAGTGTGTTGTTCATAAGCTTGCGGTTTGCGTGTTTGAAAACTCTTTGTGATTGGTTGCTAACAAGCAATTGCTTAGCGAGGTATGTGAAAATATGTTTGCGTCGGCCAGGTAGGAGGCTAGAAATTGCAATGCAATCTGTGAAGTTGGACTAGCGGATTTGGATCTATTTGACTTGTTAAAGAACATTACGTAACCGATCTTTGTTGGTTAGAAGTTGATCTTCAAATAGTATTCTCGTTTGATTTATAAACAATGTTGACATTCTTGTTCAATTTATGTACGTATTGTTCCTTGGAATTGTTGGTTTTTGGAATTTGACATTGTACTACCAAGTAATTTTGCCTAATGGTGAAATTTATTTAAAGGCACATTATATGGAAATTTGAATTCTCTATTATGGTGGATAGTCTTCTCGAGTGCTTATTTGTAACTTCTTTGTGCATGTCTTCTGTAACTAGTGAAAACTGCTCTTGCTTGCTTGTTGGTTTGAGCTCGTGTTGATGATGAACGATGGGTTTACTGTGATAAATTTTTGTTTTGAATGTGAAAACTGGCAATGATGAGGAGCTGTTATGGTATTTTGCATTTCCATCGCCATTGGGATAATTTTTCGCAATCGTTCCTTGGCATACTTTTCATCTATAATCAGTTTGTTGAGATCATTTCAAATCCATTTTAACTCTCGGAATCATCCTCCAACTCTGGTTGTTCAATTTGAAATATTAGAGCCCATAGATTTGCATTAGAGCGCAAAACAGTTAAATTGTCGTTATTCCTCATTGTTTCACAGTAAGTTCTGCTTATTAGGTGACTGGCTTCAAACTATCTGTTATTTGGATTATGTGCTTTCTTCTATTTCTCTGCTCATTGAGTTGATGATTGTGCTGAGCTAGCTAATTTCATTTTTATTCTTTTAAGATGCAGAACTTGGTCTTTGAGACTGTTTTGAAAGTCCCCTTTTTAGAAAAAATGAAACTTACATTGTTTTGAATTTTCTGCGATCATCATCTTCAGTATTTTGGTTAATGCTTTGGAAGCTAGGGAGACTTGATCGCAATCCTAGCATATATGGCCTCTCCTGGTTGTAGTGAAAGCAGTTTTATTTTTTAACTTCCTTGGCATGTTTTTGGCAAGTGAAGTAAAAATTAATAAGAAAATGTAGTGGAAGTGATGAAAGAAAAAAAAAAAGGTGAGCTGAGGTTTTCTCTCTGTATGACTTCGACAGTCCACTAAAAATCTCTTAAAAACCCCTTTGATTCTTCATCAATAAGTTTTTGGTTATATAGATTTTGTTTGTTATGAAAGACTTTATGGGCTCTTAACTGATTATAATTGATGAGCGACCTTGGTTAGGGTCTGTTTGAGATTATTTTTTAGGGTTTAAAAGTGATTTTAAAAAATTGAAAGTTTATTATTATTATTTTTATTCATCGCTTCCACTACATTCTCTTATTCATTTTTACATCACTTATTTATAGCTCTTTATTGTTTTCTCTTCATGTTTACCGCATTTGATTATTTAAACTTCTTGGGTTCCGTCGTCTTTATTTATCTCCAGTATGCTTTCAGTCTGGGCTGAGGTTTTCTCTCTGTAAGACTTGGCCCATGTAAGGTTTTATGGAACTCTCAATTGATTATAATTGATGAGTGCCCTCGGTTAGAGGGTCTATTTGAGATTATTTTTTAGATATTCAAATGTGATTTTGAAAAGTTAAAAGTTAATTTTAAATTATGTTTGGTATAACTTATTTAAGTTATATTTTTGTTAGTAAAGCTTTTACAAGTAGAATTTTTATCTAAAATTTTTATTTTTTATGTGAATGCTCGATCTCCTACTTGTGTAGAACGATTTCAAAATAGTGACTTTTTTTAGGGGATAGGTAGATCTGTTCCACTTTACAGTGCAAACCCTCTTATGTTTAGTTGTTAATTAGAGTTTTTATAAGTAAGTTTTTTAAAATATGTTATAAAAAAAAAATAAGATTGTCAAATAAATAGAGAATATTTTAAATATTTTAACATTTAAAAAAAATTAATTTTTACTCTTAAAAATTTTAAATTTGAGTTTTTAGTAGTAAAGATAAATTAATTAATTTAACTTTCAAAAGTTTTACTGAAAAAATAATTGAACAATAAAATTTTTTTTTTATAAAATCTTATGTAATTAAATAAGTACTTATAACCATTATATAAGTCATACTAAATAAACACACTTATGTTTGATAAAATAATTCTTTTATTCTCTAAACAAAAGACAACTAATCGTTAAGCCATCAACCTTGTAAACCTCTTTTCATAAACCTCAACCTTGTATATTTATTTTTGAGAGAGAGAGCAGATGAGGGAGAAAATAAATAAATATTATAATGAGTATTAATAAACACGAACATAGAGCTTTTATTGGTCCAAACTTGGTCAACGAGTCTATTATTTTAAGGCTCATTCGGTGCGGAAATGTCAAGGTTGAGGATTATTGCGTGGAGATATACATCATCGGTATTGTGATTTGTGACCTTGCACCAATGGGCAAGTTGGTTGTCATAAACATTTCAAAAAAAAAAAAAAAAAAAGACAAATTATGTCAATGTAATCAATAATGATAAGAATGCTTTGATAGGATCAAAGCCAATTGCTGCAGATGTCTATGTCCATTGTCTACCATACTTTTTGTCTTGAATGATAATATAATAAGATTTAACAAAAATTAGGTGAGATATGCTTGAGAAGATCTCTCTATTTTTCTTTAATATCTATTTCTTAAGTTTTTTTTTAGGAGGTAAATGTCGTTTATTCTCTGTATTTTTAATTAGATGTTTGTTACAATTACATGTCATCCAATAATACCATATTTTCCACATTACAATATGGATCTCTTTGAAATTTATTTATTATGCAAAAGAGTGGCAACTCGGAAGCAACACAGGCGAGGAAATTGTTTGCACGTTAATGAAGAACAAATAAATCTCCATAAAATAATTTTTTTTTTTTTAAAAAAAAGTAAGCATAAGCAATTAAAAGTTAAATATGGTATCGCAAAGTTGTGACATGAGAACTTTCAGCGGGCCTGAAGAACTTAATACTTTCTGTGGAAAGGGAAAAAAGCTTGAGAAGAATGATGCAATAGCCATTCGGTAGGACATAACATGTTTGAAATTTCTGAATGCCCAGCCCTTGTGAGAATTGCAAGCTGAAAAAGCAATTTTTTTCATCGAAGCAATGATGATGCAGGTGTGTGGTCTATTGGGTGATTCCTCGTGTTCATATTCATGCATTTCTTTTAACGCATGGACCATCATATCTCCACTTTAGTATCATAAAACCCAGCTTTAGAAGACCAATTTTCAGATTCTTTTTCCCCAATCTTAAAGTGGAGAAATTTACCATATGGAAGCACAAGTATTGTTTTTACACACACATGCTTGGCCGATAATAATGGGTAATCATTGGATTGAATTAAATGCAATAGGCGTCAACCAGCAAAGACGATTACACATGCATGATCAAACAAGGCTCTTACTGCAGTTAAATAATGGCACATGCCTCAGCCTTCCTTAGGCAGTTGGTATAACTACTACTCAAATATTTATCTGCTTGCTTTGTTCAAATGTGTCTTCCTCGTCCACCAACATTTGATGGCCTTTCTTTTTTATCCCAATAACATATTTTTAATTTGTAGCATGTTTTTAAAAGAAGGGAAAGCATCTCTCCGCCACCTTTCTTTTTCAAATATCAAATCCTACCACAAAGAGTTAAAAAAAAAAAACACACACAAAATGAAAGACTCAAATTATAGAGGCCTTTACATTATTTTGAATTAATTTGAGAACCCACATGTTGCAATTTTCCTTTCATCCTTCACCTTCAGTAGCTATCCAGCCCGGTTGCCCTGCCAACCAATGCCAAAAGTACTTGAGAATTATCTCATGAGATTCCTGTAGTTTATTTATAAAGATGTATAAAACTCAATCCACCTCATTTATTGCGACTAAAAAAGGACAATTGAAGAGGTTTTCTTCTCTTAATTAATAAAAATAAAACTAATATAAATTAATAAAACGCTGCTTTTATGTTTGTATTAGGACTTTGGACCTCTCTTTCTTCTTTTTTTTTTTACTTAGTATTAATTAATTTTTCATGAACTCTTCTTATTAATGATAACAAGTGCTTGTTCTTTCATGATTAGCTGGCTGACCTTAAAAAACAATATCAAACGAAAATGACAAAAAGCACACAGTCTTAGATAAAAATTTTAATAATTGTGCTAGGTTCGCTTTCCTTTGGACTATGTGGGCTGCGGAGGTTTTTGTTTTTCCAATCTCTTTCTCGGCGGGGCCTCCATTAGCCGCACCAAAAAGAAGGATTTTGGTGCAAACACAAGGTTGGGAGATAATTGAAATGTAAGCATTATAAATGAATGAATAAATAAATAATAAGTAGCCACTTGAATATAATGAAATATAAGTGGAGGATATGAAAACCAACAAGCAGCCACTCCATTTATTACATCTTTTTCGTCGGCATACAAACTTATCCACTCTAGTCTGTACCCCCCACTTTTTTCTGCTACTCCAAAGGGTACAGGGTACATCATCAAAACAAAATTATAAAGAAAAGGGCAAACTGAAGGGGGTTAAAAAAAAAAAACCACTATCATTTACAACGAAGTCGACCCTAATTTCTTATGATCAATAAAAGAATATGTAGAAACATTTGCAGTGACTCTTTTTTCACTTTGGATATTCACTCATAGTTTAAAGCTTCTGATGCTGTAATCACCCACGGTGCCCCTGGATTCTTCCATTCTCTTCCTCTTTTGCTGAGACAATGAAGATATAGTTTTGGCGGATACCACTTTCTTCACTAGAAGCCTCCACCGGGCATCGTCGCCTTTCTTCTCTAGTTGTGCTTTCAATTTGAATTGCCTGTCACATTCCAAGACCGAGATTTTTTTTTAATTTAATGATCGATTTTGATCCCTAGTTGCGATAGAAAAGGACGTGTGAATAAAATGGCATCACTTAAACTTAAATCATGAATTCCCAAAATATCATTAGTCTTAAACCTGGGCCTGTTCAAGATACATTCCCTATCAGCCTAGCTTAATTTAAAATATCTAGTTGCGCGGGGACCGCATTGATTGGATTTTTTACGGCTAAGTCCATTCTTTCTAGTGAAAAATCTGAATCCACAGAGATATTGGTGATTCTCGTTCAATCTACTAAGATGAGGTTGGTTTGTGACATGCCAACCCTAAAAACACAAGTGTGATACGTCTCCAGGAAATAGTAAAAAGAATAGAGCAGGCCGGTGTGAGCTGGCAGTGGCATCCATCCCCCCCCACAAAGACACGCGTACGGCTGATTGAATTACATTTTCACAAGTCCCCAAATGCAAATCAAAGAACAATTCATGAATCGTTTAAAGAACACGTGCTTATTGCCATCTTATCCCACGTTCTTAAAATGTAACCCAATCGGCAATAACACAAGAGAAACGAAAGAAGGGATTGGTTACCTGCAAAGCGGCACCCTACAAGAATCGGATTGTTCACACGTTGACGAGTGGAGTTTGAGAAGCTGCCACATCCGCTTGCAGCGCAAGCACCCTCCATTGACCCTCTTCTTACAGGTTGCAAAATGCCTTATCAAGAGCTGCAGGCCCTGACACGTGGAAAATTTACTACAGGGACCCCTGTTCTTTGTGGGCCCCACTTCATACGGCCCCACGCTGGTGCATCCTTCGGTGCATATGTGCTCCAAGCACTCCATCGCTTCGCTTAGCTGCAAATACAAGCCCTGTTCTTGTCTACGCCTCCTTGTCCTCTTTATCCTCTGAAATTTCATTTTTGCCATCAGTATGGAATGGAATTTTAAATTTTTCGTAACAGCATTATTAATTGTTATTTTTCTCAAAATTAAGCTGTGCTGATTAATTAATTAATTAATTAATTAATTACCGATTCGGCTTCGTCCATGAATTGTAGAATCTGGAGCTCGAGCCAGGGATCATGATCCTGCAAGAACTTCCATCCTTCAGTTTTCTCAACGGCCTTGAAACGGCTGGCAGCCAGTTTCATGCACCTGAGGTAAAGGTCCGGAGCATCGCACAGCCTGGCCAGTTGAAGCACGTCCACCACATTGTCAATCGTCAGCCGTTCACCCAAACCTTTGGTACATCTCTGCTTCAGCTGTGGGACTGAATACACGTGTGACAGCGCCAGTAGGTGGATCCCGTATTTCTCCATTTCCTCCTCCGTGCACCTGAACCAGGGGATACCTCAGTCACTTGATATAAACTTAAAATATCTAAACCAATCACACTGCTCCTGCGAATTCGGAGAAACCAGTTCTAGGGTTACTTTTAACTAATTCTATATTTCTTCATGACACGTGCAAAAGGTTGGTTCAAACAAATTCTATAAGTTCAAGGAAGGATATCCAGAGCCGTCTTTGTAGACCGAAGAGCTGAGAGCCGTCAGATCAAACCACGCGGAAGTTAAAGAATGAAATGGGCGGCAGACAAATAATTAACAAATAAAAAATTACCTGGACGTGTAGAGGAATCCAACGAACGATGACACGGCGCCGCATGGAACGCCGAGAATCGGAATCACTTTCTCCGAGCTCCGGTGCTTACCCGGCCGGTCTATGATATTTTCCAGCACCGGCGACGCAGAAACCTACAGTTTCACAATTTAAGAAACAGGAAAAAAAAAAAATTAGATCTTCAGAAACGGAGATAGGCGATTCAAAATTACAAACTATAAGAAGAATATGAAGTACCAGAATGCTGGCGTGGACGGGGATGCGAAGGCCGCCGGACGTGAGGATTTGAACGTCAGGTTCGTAAAAGGCGGGAGCATTTTCTTTAGTCAATGTAGTGACCGGAGAATGAACGTCGGGATGGCCGGCGATTGTGTTAGCGTTATAACTCACTTCCATTGAACAGAATTAAAGAAAGCAAATGAGTGATCTGTTTTGTTTTGGGCGTAATGTGAGCGAGGCCTATGGGATATTGTGATTTGCGCGTTTGGTTGTCGCGAGCTTTATAGACAGCTCAGTTGAGAAAAAGGCCAATTCTATCAGACTGTATAACGACAAGCATCAACAGTTAGATTTTTTCTTTTCTTTTTTTTTTTTCCCTCTTCGTCTAATATTCAGCTCACGCACGCTCTTACGTGGGTTCGTAGACTGTACCTTCGTAAATATTTCCCTGAATGACATATTATTATTTACTCGTGTGAAAATGGATTTCATTCCCGAAATTGATGCATGAAAATATTGGGTGTGTGTTTGTTAGTCAAGAACGACGACTTTATAATTGATAACTTCGTCAAGGCTGTGGCATTGAACAGGTCTATACAATTTTATAATCGTTATTAAAAGTTTGGATTAAAAAAATAGTGGTTCTACTCACGCAAATTTGTTTTATTTCTATTTTTTATAATAATTTTGCTATAACGTGTTTCTTTCACGATAATTATTAATCACGCATAACAATTGGAAGTCAATTCTTGTAAATAGATTAAATTTTAAGATTTAGTTCCTCTCATAATCTAAACTAAATTTGTATTTCTTTAAATCATTTGACATATGACAATGATTAAAATAGGCGACCAAGTTTTATTTTCTTCATTAATTATTTTAGTTACCTCTTGAACAATATGTTTTACCATTTATTTTCACTTTCACCCTTTGAAAAAAAATAAATAAATAACCATCAAACTTTATCAAAATATCTCTTTATCCTATAAGATGACGGCTACATATTTTTTCTCTTGAAATTTCTATTCAAGATGAAGAAGAAAAAGATACAATAAAAAATGAGGATAGAAATAAAAACTTGAAATTCCAACTTAACCAAACCAATTAAGATACAAAAAATATGCAGAAAATATTGATAAATTCGTTTATGGGGGTAGTGAAGAGTGAATCACTATTGATAATGGTGAAAGTGCAACGAAGCTTGGTTGAGAACTTGGGATATGATGGTCTAATGCGAGCTTATCTAGGTTGCGGTCGGCGACACTTGCTAGTTTTAATAGTAGTCACAATCGATGAAAAGACCAGTAGCAGCAGCAACGATTATGGGTGATTCTTGAAGCGTCGGCCAGGGTTTTAACTCAATTTATTAAAAGATTTGGATCTTTGATAAGAGAAATTTTAATCTTCTAAAAATTTGATCACAAACATGCAACATTTCTCCTAATAAATTGAACAAAAAAACTATTTAAGAGTTTGGTAAAACAATTAATAAAAATAAATATTGTCCACACATTTTAATAATTTTTTCATGCGTCAAAAAGATCATATTTAGCTCAAAAGCATCTCATTCCTAAATTTTGATTTGGTGAATCCGAAGTCTGAATAACTTTATTTATTTATTTTTTTGACATTGAACCGAAAACAAAAAGTGAATTTTTACTGTTTCAAATAAATGGTTTGATGCATCATATGACGCAATATAACATTTTTATCTACAGACAGCCAAATTAGACCTGTTGATAATATCATCTGTGGGTCTTTATCTGTTGAATTTAATTGCGCAATTGAAGTAAACTCGTTTATATGCGCGTGGGAGAAACATTCATCGTTTAAATTGAACTTCCATATTTAACTTGTGCGTTGAATCTTTGCTGGACAACAGTCGTCTGGTAGTAAGACGGATGATGTTTTGAGTCCGACGTGGAAAGGATAGAGCACCTTGTGATCGAGGGTTAAGGCCGAGTAAACAACAGCGGCTTTTGATGATTCGAAGAGCCCTGCCTCTCTCTGACGTGTGCCTCGTTCTCATCCGTCCAGCTGGATACTCCCCTCCCACTTGGAAGCTATAAGCTCTCAAAATCACACGTATGCTCTCCAGGCCACGTGGCAGAAACCCAGTGGACGAGTGCCTCAGCATAATATTTTATCAGACAGTTGCCCCCTGTCCATTTATTTTCCAACACGCGTACGATCATATGACCTTGACCGCATAATCAGATGATTTCATTGGTGGATGTAATAAGTGGGCCCATGTTTTAAAAAAAAAATCTAATGGCCTGTATTGAAAGGAGATTTGTTGTGGGAAGGAACCGACCCTGCTTCGAACGTAATCATCAGCGACGGTGGTGCGCCGCGCTGCCGGACAAATCCTTAAAAGGGTTATGTATTATTCTTTAATTTAGTTTAATAATCATATTTTAATCAAGTTGTAGGCTTTTCCTTTCTTTAAATTAATGAAGAGTTGTTTCGTGCGGCATTTCTCAAAAACAATTAAAAAATAGCAGCTTGCACATCACGAGCAATTGATGACTAACCTAATCCCAAATAGAACTTTTTGAATATTCATTTCCTCTACGAAAATTGGCCCTAAAGCTTGGAACCTTCTTCTTCCTAATTACAGACGTGCTGCGCACGTGATTAATTTTCCTCTCTTGTTTATGTAGGTATAGTTAGGTTCGGAGGCGGTCAAACGTCGAGTCAAATATGAGAGAAACGATCATTCGAGATACGTATTGATGCTGGCCAATGCTTTTAGCGTCGTTTGGACATCAATGTGTGCTCTTTTAGGGAGTTCATGAGACCCCCCTTCTTTTTCTTTGGCCCCTCTTCCCGTCCAAAAGTTACAGAAATGTTATAATTTTGTTTGTGACAGACTCCAACCGAAACCTAAATATTGATAACATACAGGCATTCTTCCTAAATTTTTTATGTTGGGTGGCACGAGATGGCAAGTCTGCCTTACATCGAGCGCCAATTTTGAATAACTTTGAGAAGCACGATTAGTATTTGGCTACCCCTTTTTGGATAATGAAATATTATCTGGTTGATATTTGGTTTGTCAGTGTGAAATAAAGTTAGAAATAAATAATATTCTCAGGCATTTGATTTAGTGGTCATAAAAATTATAAATGTTGTTTGTTATTACAATTAATGTATAATGAACTGGGTTTCTTTTTTATAGGAGTTTGGGTTAGTTTTTTTGGTATGTAGATCTCCAAATTGTCACAAAAGAGAACATGCTATGATTAGCAGGATCAACAAGTTTGCATGCGGGCATTGGCTTGGTATAAATGCAAGGTGTGTGGTGGAAAAGTTATGTCATGATTGAAGAATTCTCAATAAAATCAAGCATGAGAATTGCACCATAAATTTCAGCATGATATTTTGATATGTACCGAGAAAAATCTTAAAATGGTTGATTCTAAATTGTATACTCTTTATGGTGGAGTATAATAATTCTCTATATTGAGAATTATGATTGTTGGTGAAGACAGTGTGTTTGTAGTAGTGGTTATATATATATATATATTTTTAATCAATGTGGAGATTGTTGAAAATTGATTAAAAAAAAGTGTCATAATGGTGGGTGGTTGAGCAATCATCTTTGAATTCAAAGATGGTGGGTGGCTAGCCATTGAACAAGGAAAATGGGTAGGTGCCGCCCATGGAAAGAAGAAAAAAAATGAAGAAAAGGAAGCCATAATTTGACTATAAATAGAGGAATGCTCCTCCTTATTTAGGTATCCAAATTCTAGAGGAGCGATCCAAAATTTGGTGAGAATTGAGAGATAAAAATATTCTTTAAGCATGTAGTTATATTGAGAGAGCATTTGACTCCTCAATATGGGTATTATGGGTTTGCTTTGTTAAGGAATATTTATCGGGATTATGTATTTGGGGCTTGGGTGAGAGAAAATTATTTATGAGAGTGTTTGTAATAATTTTCCACACAATGAATATTTTTCTTTAGTTGTCTTGTGATAACGGCCATGGTTTTTCTCCGGATTTAGAGTTTTCCACGTAAATCTTGTGTTGCGTGATTGGTGTATTCTCTATTTAATTTTTCTATTAATTTGTTGCTTGATAAATTACTTGAAGTGATCTTCGGAGGAAGATCAATTTCCTAACAAATGGTTGTATCAAGTTAACTAACAGGCACCAAGAAATGTAGCATTACGCTTTTGATATGCAGAGCTTCTCCTACGAAAATCAATGTCCTCTTTTGACATAAAAGAGCCTAAACGACGATAATCTCAAGCCTCAATAGTCTGTGTATTACAGCCCAAAAAAAGTGAAGCCCAAAAATGTAAATGAGCCCAGAAATCAAATCTCTACAGCTTGTGTACGAAAAAACACAGATGTGCTAGCTAAACAATGAATTTGCATATTATCAAATGTGTTCGTGTAAAAAAGAAATTAATGTTGTGTTTACTTATGGATTAGGGAATCGGAATTGTCCAGTTTTTGGTACTTGCAGTAGAGAAACATTGTTATCTCAAGTCGAATAATTAATTCTACGACAAGATTTGGATCCAAAGTGATGTGGCTGTTGATTTGTAATTGTTTGCCACAGCAACATGGGCCTAATCCTGTTACAACTAACTTAGGAACCAACTACCAAGTACATTATCGAAAGAGTTGTGATATTTTTGACCCCTTATTATATCTTACCAACCCTTAGTAATCACTTTTTGCTAATACTTATTTTATCTTCATATGAAATGACTTAAAAGGATAAATAGATTTTAAGTATACCCACATGATAATTTTTACTAATATATAATTTAGTTAATATAATTTTTTTAACTCAAATTTCTTTTTTCGTTTTTAAAATATATTTTATAAGTTTTTTATGGTGGATGTTTGGAAAAAAAAAGATACAAAATACAACAAGGGTAAATTCTAGATTAAGTAGGGTATATTGAAAGATAACAATTAGTTTAAAACTTTTAATGAGATTTATTAAAAAGTGAAGGCTAATGAGATATAACGAGAGATCAAATACCACCACACTCGTTGTGGAATTTAGTTTCTTCTACAAAGGCTGCAGGAACACACCAATAAAGATAATTTCCTCCGCATTTGGCTCGTTGATCGCAACAGATTTGAAAAAAAATTATTTTGGACAGACACAGGCCGCCCTCGCCCTTAGCGGCAGTCTCGCATAGAACATCTTGACCAGCCAGCCGAACGATCTGAAAACTAGAGCTGACTTCATAATAATGGCCTTGGATTTTATGGTTGGTGCCATTCACATTGAAATTGAATCATATCTATGCTCATGTATTAACAACAATTGCCAGTCAACAACGCTAACGCTAACGCAAACTGGATTTGATCCTCTTGCCCTCTCCGCCAAGGCCAATAGCATTTTCTCCAAAATTAATCGACCATTACAAGGTGCATTTTGGATATCTGATTCTACAATTAAAATATAATTTTCAGAATCTCTTCTATCAAACTTGCAATGACACTGTTAAAAACTAATATCTAAGAGCAGAATGAATTCAATCTATTTTCAAATAATTGGAAAAAAAAAAAAGGGGAAAAAAAAACAACAACAGCATGCGGAAAGGCAGTCGAACTCGAACCCCTTTCAAGTCAATCAACATTTATTTATGTATTGCATTATGGTTTCAGACTTCAGTAGTCAGAAAGTAGGTCCTGCATGTGCTGGGCGCCGGCCTCTCTCTGATCAGTTGGGTCAATTCTCGCTGTCTGCCACTCAAAATGATCAGCTTACTATACGTATCATCATATATGAGCTTCATTGCCCGTGATTGGTGGCCTTCCTTTTTTCGAGCCGACAGCCTAGCTATCGGATGGATTACATTGCCCAACTTAAATTTATGGTATACTTGTATCATCCAATCGCGGCATTTGAATTACTATGACCCATTATATATTTTCATTTTCCATCCTCAAATTTTAAGGATTTTGAAGAAATTAAAGATCCATATACATTAATTTTCATATCATTAACAAACTTCATCTCAAATATCTTTTATTTAAAAGATAAAAAATAATATACTCTTGTGGGGAATTTTTTTTCTTTTTAACCTTGGAGTTTGGTACAATAACTTATTTTATCATTGTTTTCATTTTTTTTTATATAAAAAGATAGTGCATTTTATCCCTACTTTCTAAACAAAACTTAAAATACTCTTTCATAAATTTACGGTTAGTTTAATGTATAATTTATTGTTGGTACTTGGTAAAATAGGATTTTCAATAGAGCGAATCATTTTAAAATAAAAATTTTAAACACAATTAAATAACATTTAATTAACTTTCTACATAAATTTAAATTTAAGGATGATTTAAAATCCTAATTTTATTAAAGTGAGGATATTAGTAAAATACCAAAAAAAATTATATTTTCCAATACATTAGAGACTGTAGTTTTTTTTTGTTAGTGTATTAAAATTTATGTTTTTTTGTTTGTTAATGATATCCTCATTTTAACAAAATAAGGATACCCTCATTAGATAATTATTACCGATTAATTAATTAATAATTTTTCTTTATCATATTAAAGTCAAGGACAAGCTAAAAGATAAAAAAAAAAAATTATAGTGCATGTGAATTCTATTTTTTAATTTTATTCTATATATTATTTAGTATTATTATTGTTTATTCATTAAGTTATCCTTAAATTACAAATATATATGTAGGATGTTATATGTTATTTAATTATGTTTGAGAGTTTTATTTTAAAATCTCCTTAATTAAAAATCTTATTTTAATCTCAATGAATTATATGGTAAACTAATTAATGAAAAAATGTTTTAAACTATTATTTAAATAGCATAGATGAAATAAATTTTTACAATAAATCTTACGAATAAAAAGTACTTTTTTTCTACTTTTATCGTATCATTTAATAAATTTTTATCTTATCTCATGCAATTCAATGGCCTCATCTTCCACAAGTGTACTTTTATCGTATCATTTAAAATATCTTTTTCTTCTAACGTACACTATTAATGATCTGGTTTTATAGCTTATGGCATGATTTTAAGATTTCGGTGTGCATTATTTGCAGCTGATGGCTAACATCATATCATATATTACACAAAATTGCTCACATTGGCCATGTCAACATCGGGCCAGCCAGCCAACCAGATAGGGCTAACTTGAGGTTGAATCAATCTCAAAGACTTGGACCAAAATTAGTTAAACCAGCGGCAGCCACTTGTACCAATCCTAATTTTAACTTGCATGTGCGACCTAACAATGTGGTTACTTAAATGCACAATAATAATTAAGTCATAATCATCATTATTAAATAAAGAAAGTACACTGTTGAAAAATTATGAGAAACACAACACCTGTCAAATATTTAGTTGTAACCATCTTCAGTTTCGAGTCCTAGTCGACGGACACAAGTCTCTCGGCCGCTCGCGTCGAAAGCAGGACTTCCATGGCTTGCATGTGCTCCTGTTCTCCTTTTTCTCTTCACACACACAATCTCATATCACACTATCTTTATAATCTTCACTGGACCCCAGGGCACAAGACCCTAATCCAGCTACCTAGTTGATTTTACTCTTCTTTTTTTAAATTTATTTTTTTATTAAAAAAATATATTTTCTTTATGGTTTGTTTCCAATCGCATTTGCAGAACCAACTGTTTTATGTATGGTCAAAGATAGTCTGCAGATTGTGGAGTTATTTTTATGTTCCCCAAGAAAAGAGTAATACGCGGACGATTTTGAATATATTGAGCGTTGAGATAGGCATAGGCCTTTTCTTGTGTCTTTACTTGCGATTTTCTTTTTGCTTTTTGTCATCTGGGTCTTTTTTGTTCGTTGAATTTATGGCTTTATAATAATTGTGTACGAGAGTGATTTTTGAAGAGAGAGACATAGAGAAAGACAGAGAGAGCTCCAAATTAAATTAAAAATTCATTACAAATTAATACATAGAAAATTTTATAGTATATAACCAACACTTCTGCACTTGCATTATCTTAGCCCGCCAAGATTCTCGAAAGAATCCCCGGACAGTTCTAAGAGCAACAAGTCGAGGTTGTAATCATCAACATTTGAATAAAAAAAGAAAGAAAAGAAAAAAGAAAAAGACCCAGAGTAGAAAGCAAACAGGATAAAAAAAAAAAAGAGAGAGAGAGAGAGAAGAAAGAAGAAAAAGCCAAGTAAATACTATAGTTAGGCTTTTCTCCTGTTCCCTCAATTTTGGCTTCTACCCGTTTTAATTAATTCTATCTAACTAATTATATCCCAACAAACGCAATAATCACTTGCAGAAAAAAATAATAATATTATTTTCAAATGGGGCGGGGTCATAATTATAATCAGCAACGAGCCCCCTTCTTGCAAATAAGTGCACCGGCAGAGCCCGTTATGGGACCGACAAGTGCCGATGGTCTAGCACCTAGGCTCGAAGCTCTTGCATAGCTCGATGAGGCGCCTGCTCCTGATGCTGTAAAAAATGCACCGTTCACCATCAAGTCCCCCTCCGATCTCCAGTTCCAATTCTTCCATTCACTTTCTGGTGCATCCTCATGTTTTGTCACCTTCACAAAAATCATATGTATATATATAATATTATCAGCATACATGTGAAAAGTTAATTTGATCCAAACACTAGCACGACTATACCTTACAACATTATTTACCAAAAAATTAAAAAAATAAAAATAAAAGAAATACATTAATGGAAGTTGCTGCTTACTTCTTTGCTGAACGCCCTGTCAGGGGCAGCAAATCTATTCCCTTGGCTGTTGATTGTAGGGTTAGCACTGCCTCCAATGGCATACATTTCCCAATGACTGTAGTCATTGTTCACCACATGGAAGTAGCCATGTCTGCATCTGCAAATTTCAGAAAGTGAAAAAGAAATATATCAGCGGCATGAAATTGATGGCTCCATAAAATATTTAATTAGTATTTACACTTTTTTGATATTTTTAAGACTTAATTAATTACCTTGGAATTCTTTGGACAAGCCCTTCTCCGAAGTGATTAAAGGCAATAGTGACTTGCATGTTCTTGTCCTGAGTGTAGGTATCGCTGTGACCCAATAACATCACCTTATCATGGTGGGTCATGAAATTGTTCGAAATAGTGATAGCCGTGGACCCATGAATGGCATCGACCAGTCCATCAGCACAGTTCGATAACGAGCAGTGATCAACCCAGATGTGGGTCCCACCGAATATGGAGACACCATCACCGTCGGATACTGTCCTCCATCCGAAGTGTCTTGGTGAGTCCCTCACCATAGCGTTGCCCCCCTTTTTGCAGTCGTGTATGTTTAACCCATGGATAATAATGTTGGTCACGTACTGTATGGTAATGCACGGACCACCAGCTATGTGCACGCTGGCTCCCCGACCGTCGATGGTCTTGAAAGAGTTCATGATCAACTCTTCCTTCAATCTGATGGTCATATCACGCTCGAAAATGATCCATAACGGCTCATCTTGGATCACAGCGTGCCTTAGAGTTCCGGGTTTAGGGTTTACGACGTCATAGTCACCGGGGTCAGTGACCACATAAATTCTACCATCACGTCCACCAACCGCATTCTTGCCGAACCCAATCGCACAATCCGCCAGCCTTTGCCGGTTCTTCTCCCAGTTGGGGTCGCACCGCCAGCAATCGTCAATCGGATTGCCAGTTCCGCAAGACAAGTAACCCAGGTTCCTCCTAGACGCATTGATGCTCCTACACACACACAAACAATGTAACACATTTTTAGAAACATAATATAGGTAACATAGTAATAACATTATACTTGTGGAGCCACATAATTGGTCAATACAAGAGCATATGTAATGCACTTACTTGTGTACTTCGTGTACGACTAATTCTGGGTCCGGAACTGCGGAAGCTGAAATGAGAGCTGGGGTCATGAGAAAGAAGAGGAAGATGCTGAGAGAAGGAGAAGGGATTGCCATTTTTTTTTTCTTTTCCGGTTTAATTTCCTCTTCTTGTTTTTGAGTAGTGATGAGAGTGTGGGAAAAATCATAAGAAGCGGGGGTCTATATAAAGACATTAAAGCCAGGCTAAATGGCGTGATTAAACTAAACATGTGGGCTCCACTGTGCTTCGTGATTTCAGGTTTTTACGGGATTCCAGTAGGGTAGTTTTGGTCGTTAAGCAATGTCCCAATCCCTTTGAAAAAGAAAGCGCTCCGAGTAAAGTCAAAAATTTACCACAACGACAAAAATATGAAAATAAATCCTCCCGCTAGAAAGCCAGCCTAGAGAAAATAAAAAAAAAAAATGCCGCTTTTTCTTCAGCCTAACGAGTAACGAGTGATTGGCGCTCGGAAAATTTTAAGTGGCCTACAGGCTTAAATCAGAATCTTTATCCGCCAATAAAGACTAAAAAGGAAAGTGCATGTAATGGTTTTGGACTATTGGTAATTGGTGTATACACATGGAGATAAGTTAAATTTTTAGAATTCATTGTCTCTAGAATATATCTATACGTACTATATTCTTTAGTTTTGCTTCAATTGTTGAAATTCCCGTGATAAACATGAACAAGCAGCAACGGGACGGGACTCCGAAAATCGAAATTAACACAATGTCTTTATGTTCCACACGCTTCGATGGCAGCAGCCAGCCACCAGCCAATAACAAATGAGGATCGGCAAAATTTCGGAGCGGCTACCAGATTATTAAATAAGTTTTTGCTGTTAATTAAGGAATTAATTGAACACCGTTAAATCATGGAGAAAATCTTTCGCGATGCAAGCACATGCTTTTGCCCTCCAAATCAAACACTCACCATTGTAGGCCCTAATGTCGTCTTTATAGATTTTCCATCTTTATGATATGTGCTCTTCTTATCAGGAAAAAAGAAAGAAAGAAAGAAAGAAAGAAATTTCCAGCCGCAAACATCGCCGAAATTTCACATTATTAAATCTAAATTCATTCATTTCCTGACAAGGCATATCTCCTGCCTCTTCAACTACTTGCTTCTTGCATCTAGCCAGCTATATATCAACAAAATTTACGCCTCGAATCCGTTCCTATTAACTACAAAACGGTATGTTTGTACCAGTTTAAATGTTCGCTCATTTTAAGACGTGAGATTTAATTCTGAACTGCAGTTTGGTTTAATATCGAGTTTTTTTTTTTTTTTTGTATTTTAAAATGTGAAAGCACCCGCACGGGAGAATTATTAGAACGGTTCATAGTTACTCGTCAAAAGAAGTGGCATGCGGCGTACACATGGCACGAGATAGAGGGCGTCGTATCCGTGAAAATTGATTTGCTGACTTGGTTATCTGTTGTATCCGCTGAAAGCAACGGCGTCACATGGGAATTTTGTTCCTCATACGATTCCCTTGTCTCCCGGGGAGCATCGCGGCCGTCGATTGTGGATTTCAAGGGCGAGCGTGGCCGTTGATATTGGGTGGTGGGGGTGATCGGCATGTGAAAGAAAAAGAACACTCGATTCGAACAAGACCAGTTTGAAAGGTCCTGCTAGGGATTTTTTTTTTGTAGAATAAAATAAGAGAACACAGGCACGTTAGTTTTGAGATAACGAGCTAGTGGAGTGAAAACTACTCGGCACTCATCCACTTAACACGTGGTGCCCCTTTGGCCCTGCCACGTGGCGCCCTCGTTCTCGGCCAATGGTTGTTCTCCTTTGCACATGCAATTTCTCGTTATATCACATCAAATCATCGCAATCAAATCCTTATTATTTGTAAAGATTTTTTTCTTCTTCTAATTAACTGGTAAATTCATGCGGTTAATTAAGTTTAAGTCAAATTTTTTTGTTGTGATGGGATCGGTCAAGTTTATTCCAGGCACACTTCTTTGAGGAAATGCCACCGACACATAAATTCCCTGAAAGGAACTTTTACCTTCTTATTAAATTTTTTTTTTTCCAACTTTTGCTTAAATCAAAATGTTAACATATCATGTCCATTAAATCATCAACCAATGCATGTTGTTTTGTGTTAATGAGTCAAGTATGCGTCAAAATCTAAGTAATTATGTACGTCTCTCAAATGTTTTTGCTCTTCAAGCAATACCGAGACAAGAAGCAAACGATATTAGGATGAAATTTGTCTTCGTAGTGATGGAGTGCGGCTCATAGCTTTGCCAAAAATCATATAGAAGATGGAAAGTCCAATATTATTAGAGCCCTCAGTCACCCATCAATTTTAAAACCAATATATATATGCGTATGTGGGGCTATAAGCTATTTCAATTTGTGGTCCGTCTCATTAGAGCTGTCCATAAGCATGTTGGTTATTGAATGTTGCGTAACATAAAAGCATGATTCATGGATTAAGCGAAAAAAAATTTGAGGGGGGGGAAAAAAAACTGATCATTTCGCACAACCTTTGGATCGTAAATTACTCAATTCTACAATCAAAATTAGCATAAATAGCTCAAATTAAAGCTAACGCACCACATCTTCCACTGTTAGATAAGAGGACTCTCAAACTGGGGGTGCTGAAAAGTGAAAGCCAGTAGAGACAGTAATGCATTAGTGCTTATGCACAGCACGCGTTGCTTTCATTAGGGACATGATTTTGCTCTCTCTATAAATGAGACAAATGGAGGAAAAGAAAATTACAGAGTCAGTTAAATCTCAATCATTTATGGTCATGTGCCGGTAGCTAATTTTAACTGCAGCCATGATGCGCTTTCACTTTAATCGATTGTCCAGGAACCATGTGTCAAACTTAAAGGTCAAAACGACACCATCATTACGTGCAATTCTCTCCCTTAATTAATTTATCTTTTCTCCCTTGGCTGTTGCAAGGATTGAGAATTACAGCTATCTTGAATTGGAAGGAACCAAATCAATACAGTTTTCTATGAGGATGATGGAATAAAATTGGAGCCGTAGGAGCCAAGATATCACGGCATCATCAAGTTGTCTTTGTTATCATTGTTTTGTTCTTGACTTCTATTTAATATGAAGGCGAAATAGTCTTGCCAAAAATATTGGGCCTGAAATTGGTAGAATTAAAATCTGACCCAAGAACCCAATAATCCTCTGTGAGCTAGGCCTAGCTCTTTTCAGGTTAAATCTTGAGAGGAAAGCTCCTCGCACCCCTTTTTAACTCTTAAGGGTGTAAAAAGCATTACGAAATTTTAAATATCTTGAGCCCAAACTCTCATATAATACGACGGGCGTGCCGATACGCTGCAACTGAGCCGATCCACAAGGCAAATGGATTTTAGTTGTGCTTGCTTAGCTTATAGGTTCAGAAAATAGGCCTTAATGATCCTGTCCCCGATTCCGGCTTGTGCAGAAAGATCATGATTTCCCAAATCCGCCTACATTATTTGAACATAAAGAAAACAAGTTCACTGCTGCCTTACCCAGACCAGTTTGTCTGATTGTGTTAATTATCTTCGGTTGCGTTACAACTTCCGGGCTCTAGCAAGGAAAATTAATGCAATGAGTCTGCGATGTTTGTTGGGAAATCATCATAAATTACTGCATATCTTATTACATTTTATCTTAATTAACAGCTAATTATGTAAAATCTAAGCTAGTTCCGTTTAATACACTTCGCTCGCTGGTTGCTGGTTGGGTTATGTAATTTAAGATTGTCGGAAATTATAGTTAACTTGTTTTCTCATCAATTTCAACATCATATTATATATATATATATATAGATATATAATGTAATAATTAATAACGTTTCGGAAGCGAAGAAAGAGGATCACGTGATTCAAATTGAAAGTTGAAACTTGAAAGGAAAGAGCAAGAATCCCGGTTCGCGAAATTTGGTTTAGCTATTTGTAAACGGTGTGTCACGAGCTACCAGGCACCAGCACAGCTCTATAATTAGGGGCGGTCTACAGACTACACGTACTCTGCTACTTCTAGTTCTAGTCTTCTTCCTTCTTCCTCGTTTCGCCATCAATAATGCAAATGCAAAATTTGGTTACAGATCCAAAAATGAAAAAAAAAAAAAAAAAAAAAAAACACTTTCAAAAAAGTGCTTTTTACTGGTTTCTATTCTACCCTTAGGCCTTAGCCAGCCCCAGCCAGCGAGCTGCGTGCACTGCTGATTTCCCCCTTGACTCGACAAAATCAATCACTCGTCAACATCCACAAATTTCACCGTGGATTAATTACTCCCCTTACTGCAGACTCTGGGGGAACACTGTTTCATGAAAGAAGACCCATCAGGACGCGTGGCATTGACAGATTAGTCAAAGTCCACATCAACGCCGCTCCTGAGGTCAGTGCATGCTGGGTAATGGCTATGAATAAACCTACAAAAGTAAAAATACAGTAAGTAAACGTACGCTGCGGATGCGGAAAAGCAGTTAAAAAGTGACGGGTGGTTGGGTTATTCATTTAACAGTGCGGATGGCGACGGATTGGGTTTTTTTTCAAGTTTTAGCCAAATACTGGACCCAAAACCAGGTGCATTTTCAAATGGCTTTAGATTCGCTTCGCTTTCCTTCCCTCCATATCCAGCTGCTCACGTTCCAAATCCACCACTGTCAACTCTCCACGCGCCCCCCACCCCTACGGCCCTACTCATTACAAATTTAATATATATTATTAAGTTCACAAGGAAACCTACAAATTGAGGCAAAATTTTGTATTCAATGTAAACTGATATTTTATATGTCATTGTGTTATATTCCTTAATATTCTGATAATAAAAAAAAAAAGTTAAGTTATTACTTGACATTTGATTTCACTGAGTGGTCTTATATATTTAAAAGTATAATTTTTATATCTCAATTTTACATGAATAAATTCTTAATAATTATATGATACAGAGAAATAAATTAAAATATTTTTGACTTAATTTATTTGAGAAATTAAAGAAATTCACATACCTTTATTTTTTTTGCTGAAATGAGAATTTTTAGTAAAATAATGGTTAGTTTCAAGTAAAATAAGATAATTTTTTTCTCTCTAATTTTTCAAGTAATTTTTTTTATCTTTTATAGTGGATACTAGTCCTATTTATATTAACTAAAACAAAAAATAGTGCAAGAAGTGACCGTTAAAAAATGATTTTATTAATTAAACATATAAGCTTTTTATAGTATAATAGAAAATAAAACTATACAAATATTATACCAATATTATCTGCTATAAAAAAAAAATTATTTATTAAGAAAAAAGAAACAGCGAATGTATGATACATGCCTTAAATGAAGGTGGGATGTCTTATTAATTGAACCGACCGTAGTTACAGCTTTACGCCATAACACAAACTAACTGAAACCGCCTAAAATTTGAAAGACCAAAACACCCCCCTGATGTGGCTCATTGGCCGAGACGGCGAGACCAGTACCCCTCTGCCAACACTCTGCTCACAGTCACAGAAGAAAGAAACAAGAATTTTTTTCTGCAAAAAATAATTAAAAGGAAAAAAAGAAATGTCACACACGTTCTCTCTCCCCATTCAAAATTGTTTAACAAAAACAATGGCACCGTATGCAACATCAACCTCAGTCATTAATGACATTTACTAAACTGCCACTTGTAACCACCAGGACCGTCTCTATCTTCATCGTCTTTATTCTACCTACAGCGTCAATGTGATTCTAAAACAATGCGGCAATTTAGGACTAGGGTTTTGTAGTAACCCGACTTTTACGCTGCCTCATTCAAACTTCGTTAACTTCGAAGTCTGCAGTTAGCATTATTTTTATTTGCAGGTTTGAATGTTTAAAACTTTGTCGTTTTTACATTCTTCGTTTCTTTCTCGCTTGTATTCTAAGTTAAAAGTTTTGAATTTTTTTTTTTCTCCTTGATTCTCTCTAGAATGTAACAGTTGGTTTTCTATCTGATAGGCAAAGTCTTGTTTGGTTAACTCTCTGCTTTGAGCTGTGTGAACAAATACGGGCATTGTTTAATACTGTTTATGTGTGTTTTGTCTTCTTCGCGAGTGTTTGTTACTGTAATGGCTCTTTGGGTTTCTGTGACGAGCGTTTCTTTGTTTTATTTTATTATTTTTTGAAGGTATGCTTTTTGTCATGAAAAACGCTACATTGTAAGTTAGGTCTTCTACAAGCAACATTGTAAGTTAACAGAAGAAAGATGCTCGTTTATCATATTTTGTGATCAAAACATTGAATTTGGTGAAACTAAGAATTTTTATGTGATTTTATTTTTATTTGTTCCATTTCCTGAAATGTAAGAAGTTGCAACCTATGCTTCTAAGGACTGAATGGCAAATGTAGCAAAACTTTTTTAAATTTCTGTGACTACTAATAATAGAAATTTGGCTCTTTTGTTTTCCTTCTTTCCTTTTGATTGTCAGTTTCGCTATTTGATTATACTGTCATATACTTTTTTTTTTCCTCAGAATTTTTACTGATGGGTTGATGACTCTTATCTATTTATTTCTTCTTTCAGGTTAAAGATGGTGTTTTTCCTTCTAGATCCTGAAGTTTGATATTGAACTAGAGAAAAAATAACAAAGCTGACTAGTTCTTGATATTTTACCTTTTTTTTTTTTTTTGCCTGAAAATAATGGAAGGACGGCGGCATTCTGTTGACATTCCTATCTCGAGAACTCTCATTGCACTCAGAAGAGTGAGGTCATTGAGGGATCCGTCAACTAATTCTATGAGCAAATTCTCTGCTTTGCTTGACAACGTGAATTGGGAAACGAATTCAAGTAATGGGATTTCTTTAAGGTTTGAAAATGGTTGTAAAGAAGGACTGTTTGAATCAGAAAGTTTAAGTATCAATGGACTGAAGAAAGAAAAAGATGATGATTTGGAACTGCATTGTGGTTTGGATAATTCCAAGTTTATGAGTTTTCAGAATTTGGGCTGGATAGACACAGATAATCCTAATTTGATCAAACAGGTTGATAGATTAGATAATTATCAATCAAAGGAGGAAGAGGTTGATGGGCACGAATCACTTAGTGAACGGCGTTGTATCAATCATTTGAATAGAGAATTTGATATGTGTTGCAGCATGCCTTACAGTCAACCTATGGAGGATGTAGGTTTTTGCAAGGGGCTAAATGTAGGATCATCGTCAATGGAACAGATAGATCAATCTCCTTCAATACGGAAACACCGATACAAAAATGAAGGGAGATTATGTGGAGCAGCCAATGGTGGTGCAAGTCGTGTAAGCACTCCATGCCCATCTATCAGTGAGATCATGTCAAATCATAGCAGATCATTATTTGCAAATGAAGAGATTGATGTCAATCAAAGTCACCATGGACGTGGGTTAAGCTGCTGCTGGTCCAGAACACCAAGATCCAGACAATCGAATCTGTCTTCTGATCTAGAAGACAACCCATTGTTATCTGCGGAGATTGGTGAGACAGCTCATTATGGATGCAGTGGACACAAATTGATTAATAATGAAATTTCTACTAACTCAGAAACTCCTTGGAGTTTGAGTCAGAAATTCAGGCCAAAATTTTTTGATGAATTGGTGGGACAAAATGTAGTAGTTAGGTCTCTGTTGAGTGCTATCTCTAGAGGAATGGTGACCTCCTTTTATCTGTTTCATGGGCCTCGTGGTACTGGCAAGACCTCTGCTTCGAGAATCTTTGCTGCTGCTTTAAACTGCCTCTCACTTGAGGACCAGAAGCCATGTGGTCTTTGCCGAGAATGTGCTTTGTTCTCTTCTGGAAGGAGCAGGGATGTCAAGGAAGTTGATTCTGTGAGAATTAATCGGAGTGATAGGGTCGGATCACTTATGAAGAGTGCATTTCTCCCTCCTTTTTCTTCACGGTTCAAAATTTTTATTATTGATGAGTGCCAGTTGTTGCATGGGGAGACGTGGGCAACTGTTTTGAATAGCCTGGAGAACATTTCTCAACATGTCGTCTTTGTAATGATCACTCCAGAGTTGGATAAGCTGCCGCGAAGTGCATTATCACGATCCCAAAAATATCACTTTCCTAAGATAAAAGATGGTGATATTGCTAGCAGATTGAGGAGAATCTGTGTTGAAGAGGCTATAAACTTTGATCAAGCCGCTTTAGACTTCATTGCTGCTAAATCTATTGGTTCAATTAGGGATGCGGAGATGTTGCTTGATCAGCTCAGTTTGCTTGGGAAAAAAATCACCTTGTCCTTGGCCTACGAGCTCGTGAGTGCTTGGAAAGTGCTTGTTACTTATGTTTTTGGTCATCTTTTCTTGTTTAAGATGTTGAAACTTGCCTGTTGCTTCTTTTGTGCAGATTGGAATTGTTTCTGATGATGAGTTGCTTGATTTGCTTGATTTGGCTTTGTCTTCTGACACTTCAAATACAGTAATAAGGGCTAGGGAACTGATGAGGTCCAAAATTGATCCTATGCAACTTATATCTCAGCTGGCAAATCTAATTATGGACATTCTGGCTGGTAAATGTCTGGAAGATTGTTCTGAAGCTAGAAAAAATTTCTTTGGAAAGCACGCTTGTAAGTGTTTATATAATTACCGTTTCTTGAGATAGTGTGCAAGTACATTTGTCTAATCTGTAGATGTGTCTTCTGTGAATTTTGATCTAATAACTGTACATCCACAAGAATACGATGGTTGAGCTTTTACTTGTTATCATCTGAGACTGTTTCTGACATCTTTTCCTCCAAAAGTAGCTAGTGCTGCAAAGGTTTCGATCTTTTAATATGAATATATAAGACACTATTTTTACAGATTTATTGATCGAAGTTTGGAATTGCAATTTTCTTTCTCATAGCTGAAGCAGATATGCAGAAATTGGGTCGTGCCTTGAAAATACTTTCGGAAACGGAAAAGCAATTGAGAATGTCAAAGCATCAAACCACATGGCTCACTGTAGCTCTTCTGCAGTTATGCTCATCAGAGTCTTCTTTAGATCTAAATGATTCCAAGCTGTGTTTGAGATATGCACATGACAAAGGTCATATAAGTTACCGTAACTTCTAATTGATTAATTTCTTTATTTATTATGAATTTTCTCTCCTCTCACATTTCCACCTTTTTTCTTCAAATAATTGAATAAAGTAAATTTTCCATTATTGAAGTTTGTTATTGTTTGTTGTTGAAAATAGATGGCGATTCTCATTGCACGATATCACCGAGGGACAGCTTGAAGCATCTTGTCCGTGGTTCATGTGTTGGTGATAAAGCAAATAAATTAGGAGCACTGGAGGATTATAAAGGAACTTTGGAATCAATATGGCAGACAGCTACAGAATTATGCCAATCAAATTCACTCAAGACATTCCTAAGGAAACAAGGGAAGCTGTCTTCTCTTCATGTTAATCATGGTATGCATACGGTAAATAATAAATAAATTTTGCGCTATGAAATATTTATGTGGGTTTTTGCCTGCCCTGCTAAGTGATGACTAGAAATTAGTTTGTATCCAGGTCTGGCAGTCGCTGAGTTGGAATTCCACCATCGTGACTATGTATCTAGGGCTGAAAAATCCTGGAAACTGATTGCAAGTTCTCTCCAGTTAGTATTGGGTCGTAATGTAGAAATAAGGTTACTTTGTGCTCCTGTCTCTGCCAAAGAAAATAAGCCATCTTTCAGCTTGTTTAGTTGTTCACGCAGGGTGCAGCAGTCTAGATCAACCACTGAACGTGAAACTGATTCTGACTATTCTGATTATTTCTCTGAAAAACCTATGATCAGGGGCAGGCATACTTTAACTTGTTCCTCAGATTGTGGGTCTCAGATGTCTCATAACTGTTGTCACAAAACAGATGTGGTAAGAGCTTTAAGAAGTAGTGAAGGAAATGTACTGAGCACTGGGACTGTCTCATTTCATAGATCAATACAAGATGATATATCAAGGTCTGCTGGTTGTGGAATCAGTTCTTTAAACAGAAATGATTATTATTGCCAGGTTTTATCACCTCAAGAGCCAGAAACTCAGCCAAGCTGTTTTCCTAGAACTTTAAGGCTTCAAAAGAAGTTCCGTGCATCAGACACGTCTGAAATGGTTTGTACAAGTAACAAGCTTTCTTTGTCTATCCCCAAGAAGACATCTTTTGATACATATATATCTGTTGATGATCCGCATGTCTTCTACGGGAGCTCAAATTATCACCATAGCAGCGTCCGAGATGAAGATGGGTAAGAGGTTTCATGGTGTTTTTCTTTTTTGTTTGCTTAAGACATAGTGAACGCACTTATGCTAGTGCAATATGTTAACACAAGCTGACTTCATGTGCACTTTTGACGTGGTACATAGACACAGTAGTTTGTGCACGGTAAAGAAATCATGTACTAAAGTTTGAACTTCATGAGAAAAAGCTTTTTTCAAGCTCTTTTTTTTCCTTGTTGCTGATCAATCTAATATTAAGCACTTGTTCCCTTTTTGGCATATATTCACTATTGATGAAATGGATTTGGTAGAAGTGACAGCTGATTTTCAAATTAGATTTTTTTGCCCTTGTAATTTATTTACAATTTATTTTCTTCTTTTGGCAGACCACAAGAGAATTCGGATGTGCTTTGCTGGAGAACCCCAACATTTCCTTTAAAAAAGGTAATGAATATGGTTTTAAATTAACTAGAAAAGAGAACAAATGCACAATGTGAAGATCAGCGTGTGCTGGCTGAATGCTGATGTTAGTTGACGTTTTCATTTGTCTTCTGCACCTTGAGGAAAACCTTGCTTTTCTAATTTCTGTTGATCTCAATTGTTTGCCTCAAGGTCAAGGAGGTGTTTTGTGCAGATTATGTATTTAGGGTTTTGCTCACTGGCAAATGTGGAATGTAGGCAGTTGAAAGTAATCTAATTAACAGACTGCGTACATCACCTAGAGCTTAGGGAAGGATCGGGATAGAATTATTCCACATTGATATTACATATTTAGATTGTGGATTTTCAACAATGTTCAATTTTGACACGATTTTTTTTTTTTTAAATGCTGCAGGCAGGGCAGATGGCCCATCAAAGAAAAAGGTCGAACATAATGGACTGCATTCTTCCCTGTACTAATGCCGAATAGCTCTTCCTTACAAGATGGTGGCAAACTTTTTGATCGCCCTTCTGAAGCTGAAGCTTCAGATATAATGATGAAATATTTTTCATTTTTGTAAGTAAAGGTTGCAGAATACTATTTGTCTCATCAAAGTCGGACACTGGGATTATTGTAATTCTAAAATGTACAGCGTTTAAATCGATTTTTATGATTTTATAGATCATGATTCCTAACACGGCAGAGTTTGAAAGCAAAGTTTTGACCGTATTTGTTTTGCCCAAGCATAGGAAACTGATCTTTTAACTGGGTGTCATCGTATCAGTTCACTGCACTGGTGTTGAACATTGTGCAGGAGCCGCGGAATGGATTCTTTTGAATGCATGAATTGCAGTGATTTGATTCAGTGGTGGGGGTGGAGCTAAAGAATTTTTCTTAGGAGTCGGGATGGCAATAGTTACCGCATGCAGTGGGATTGTACATTTAAAATTATAAATGTTTAATATATAAATTTATAATAATAATTTTAAATTTTATGTAATATATTTAATTTTAAATTTAATTAATATAAATAAAAAATTAAAATTTTAATATTAATTTAATATAAATTTTTAAATTTGAATTTAAAATACATAAATTTACTTAAAAAATCACAAATTAACAACTAAAAACAATAATTATATTTTATTTTATCATTCAACGCAAGTTTTTAGAAAAAATTTTCATTTCATTCACAATTATTAGCACTCATTTAATATGATGCCTATAATAATGATTAAAATTAATATTTTTTAAAAAATAATATTTTTTAAATATTAATCTAAAGAAAAAAGTATAATAATGAAATAATTAATGCATTAAATTAAAGAAAAATAGTTTATACAAAAATACTTTGTTATTTGGCACTTTCCATAATTGTATTATTTTTTTATATATTTTTTAGGTTTAATTTTTTTTCAATTAAAAATATTTAAAAAAACATTGTGAGTTTAATGGATATCAGATATTAAACTAATACCAAACCCATCTACATTTAAGTTCAGATTTCAATTTGTAATACTAAACCCGCCCGTAACTCGTAAAATTATTTATAGCTTGCAGATTTTGACGGGTGGGTTTGGACAGATTTATGGGCACAATTGCTATTCTTAGTTAAGAGGGGCCGATTGCTAACAAAAAAAACATCTTTCTTTGATTCTTAATTTCTAGAAATCATTTGATGATTATTCCTATTGAAAACAATTACATTAACAATACAACATTTAACCGAACCGAAAAACCTTTTAAAAAAACCAAATATTAATCATTTCACATGAAAGTGGAGGAGAAATTAGACGATTAACATTTGGCGTTTTTGGTTTTAGGAGGAGAATAGTGATATTTGCAGCATAAGATTATAAATGTTGGATTAAAATAATGTTTTGTTTTCAGTGAATATACGTTAGGTAAAGAAGAATGAGAGAAAGCTGAGGGAAAAAAGATTGTACTGAGAGAGGAAAAAAAAAGCTGAAAAAAGAAAGAGAGGAAATAAAACGGTAGGCTATGTTGTAGTTTGTCTCAGTTTTCTTTCATTCTTGTATCCTCACTTATTTATCACTTCTCGGATTTCAATTTGTAATACTAAACTCGCCCGTAACCCGTAAAATTATCTATAGCTGACAGATTTTGACAGGTGGGTTTGGACAGATTTATGGGCACAATTGCTATTCTTAGTTAAGAGGGGCCGATTGCTAACAAGAAAAACATCTTTCTTTAATTCTTAATTTCTAGAAATCATTTGATGATTATTCCTATTGAAAATAATTACATTAACAATACAACATTTAACCGAACCGAAAAACCTCTTAAAAAAACCAAATATTAATCATTTCACATGAAAGCGGAGGAGAAATTAGACGATTAACATTTGGCGTTTTTGGTTTTAGGAGGAGAATAGTGATATTTGCAGCATAAGATTATAAATGTTGGATTAAAATAATGTTTTGTTTTCAGTGAATATACGTTAGGTAAAGAAGAATGAGAGAAAGCTAAGGGAAAAAAGATTTTACTGAGAGAGGAAAAAAAAAGCTGAAAAAAGAAAGAGAGGAAATAAAACGGTAGGCTATGTTGTAGTTTGTCTCTGTTTTCTTTCATTCTTGTATCCTCACTTACTTATCACTTCTCGGATTTCAATTTGTAATACTAAACTCGCCCGTAACCCGTAAAATTATCTATAGCTGACAGATTTTGACAGGTGGGTTTGGACAGATTTATGGGCACAATTGCTGTTCTTAGTTAAGAGGGGCCGATTGCTAACAAGAAAAACATCTTTCTTTAATTCTTAATTTCTAGAAATCATTTGATGATTATTCCTATTGAAAATAATTACATTAACAATACAACATTTAACCGAACCGAATAACCTCTTAAAAAAACTAAATATTAATCATTTCACATGAAAGCGGAGGAGAAATTAGACGATTAACATTTGGTGTTTTTGGTTTTAGGAGGAGAATAGTGATATTTTCAGCATAAGATTATAAATGTTGGATTAAAATAATTTTTTGTTTTCAGTGAATATACGTTAGGTAAAGAAGAATGAGAGAAACCGAAGAAAGATTGTGCTGAAAGAAGAAAGAGAGGAAACAAAACGGTAGGCTGTGTTGTAGTTTGTCTCAGTTTCCTTTCTTGTATCCTTACTTACATATCACTCCTCGTACAACGTGCACTGAAAAGTCAAACTTATAAACTTTTCCTGCAATACGCACTCGTTTTCTTTCCCTCAATTTGCTACAGTCGTTCTCTACATTCGTTCAACCAAAAACCAACAGCAAGGAGACGAGAATGACGGTCACGATGTCGAGGGCCGAAACCGGTCGCGACTACAAAGTGAAGGAAATCTCGCAAGCCGACTTCGGCCGTCACGAAATCATACTCGCCGAAGTCAAAATTCTGCGGAGGAGTATGAGCGGACCGAGAAGATGGTGGACCCCAGAGGGCTTGTGAAAAGGGGGAATGAAGGAGATGCTTGTTAGTGTTTCGGAGGAGACCACGACGGGGGTTAAGAGATTGTATCAAATGCAGGCTAATGGCACCCTTTTGTTTTCGGAGGAGACCACCACGTGTGTCGCAACTATAGTAGGAAGCTTCTGTTCGGCATTTTTTTTTTTTTTTTTGAGAAGACATTTGTTAAAATACTTGGAATGTTATTTTTGTTTATGAAGAACTTGCCAAAACAAGGCCAACTGTGAGGCTGAGTGTTGAAGGCTTAGTTTCTTTGAACCTTGGAAATGGATTTCCTATTGGTAGCTCTATTATTAATTTCTACAACGAAGTAGTTTACGAAATAAGGTTCTGATGCTCTCCTGTGATCTAATTTGTGCTCTTCAAGCTCTGATGGAAGGCATTCCGGTCCTAACCCAGGAAGATGTTGTCTCTGAAGCTGGTATCTTTGTCACCACCACTGAGAACGCGGACATTATCATGGTTCATCACATGAAGCAGATGAAGAATGCTGCGATTGGGTGTAACATTGGCCATTTCGATAACGAGATCGACATGCTTGATCTGGAAGCTTACCCTGGTATTAAACGGATCACAATCAAGCCTCAGACTGACCCTTGGGTGTTCCCTGAGACGAGAAGGGGCATCATTATTCTAGCTGGGAGACTTCTCATGAATTTGGGATGTGCAACTGGGCAACCCAGCTTTGTTTTGTCATGCTCATTCACAAACCAGGTGATTCCTTGGCTTGAGCGCTATGGAAGGAGAAGGGAACAGGCAAATACGGGACGAAGGAGTACGTGGTGCCGAAGCATCTGGATGAAAGGCTGCAGCACTTCGTCTTGGGTAGCCTGGAGATAAATTTACGAAGCTCACTGCTGAAGGTCCTTAGAAGCCTCCTCACTATAGGCAGTAGGAAATCCGCTGTGTCTGCTTTTTGTTCGCTTTAATCGGGATTTAGGTTTTGCCATTTTTATGCTTTTGATAATGTTGGATTCGTTTCCGGAAGGTTAATGTTGGATTAGTTAGTACTGTTCGAAGCCCTTGTGCTGTGCTTGATTAGTCTTTCATTTTCTGCACGAATGAGCAATTAGTTCTTTATAATCAAAACTGTATGAAATTATGTGAAATCTCTATCATGAACGATTCGGATCAAATTTTTTCATAAACGTTACTGTTAGTAGCTGCAACTTTCTTCAAAATTCTGATAAATTATATTTATGGTTGTCTTTTATGTAATTTTCCTCGAGGATAGTTTTGCAAATTTAAATGTGAGGCTATTAAGTATTTAGATGGGGTGATAAGGGTAGCCATATTGTCTCTAGAATACAACCCCTCAGCTTCAAAGCCCAAAAATATACCAAACATTCGTCATTGGGCCAATGCCCATAACCGGTCCAAACTGTTTAAGTTTTCATTCCCTCTCTAGTCTTGAGCATGTCTGTTCTTCTTGCACAGGAGAGATACAGGTAACCGAGCCTGAGAGTTGGAGGGCAGTTCAAGGACAGTAACAGAGATCATAATGAACGACGACTCAATAACCATACGAATACTTTGCCCGAAGCTCGTGCTCGCCAACTCGGGTCTCCAGTGGCTGATTGGATCCCCTTTTTCCCACCACTCACTGTCGTATCCACCGTTAGATGCATCCACAACGACTCTTCCTCCGCAGATTACGACAAAGAGTCAGGTAAATATTTAAATTCTTTCCGTTTGTTTCCCGAGATAACTAATTTACGGAAAACCATTTGCTATTTCTTTGATGTGTTAAATAATTTGAGCAGATGATCTCCGGACATTATTATTAAAAGGATTTTACGTAATTGGAGCTTTAATTATCAAAACCGCGGACGCTGAGAAAAACGCGAGGGAGGCTATTGATGCAGCCCGCAGATTGCGAAGGCTTTTATCTGGTGAAGCTGAATTGCCTGATACCGTTACAATTGGCGCAGTTGCGGATTCTCTTGGTGCTGATATTAAGTTTTTTGTCTCGAGATTGGAAAATTCGATGAGTATTGAAACTGTTGATTATGTTTTGTACGATGATAATCCGGGGAAGTTTGTTTGGGAGAGAGGCTGTTTAATTCGATGCGAGCTTGCAATTAAGCTGCCTTTTTATTATCCTGCTAATAATCCCTCTGGTGAGTTCTGTGATTTTTTTTTTCCCTTGACTTGCTTTTCAATGTGTTTAAAACTTGTAATTCTTTAAGAAATTTTTAGTTTTGCATTTGACTTAAGGACTTTCAAATAGTGAGGAATTAACCCCAGGAAGAAAGAGGAATACTTTAGTCAATTAATTTTCTCAAATATGTGCTTGCAGTATGGCTGAATTTTTTTTCAAATATTTAATTTCATGGGTGTCACTGGTATTGTCTCTCAGATGCAGAGAAAAGGTATTTGCATGCCATTGAATCAGTTGCTACCAAGCTCAAAGAGGCCCAAATTGCTTATGTGGTTGAATCGTTAAGCCAAGTCTCTGCAGAAGTGCCTCTACCTGTTCTTTTTCGTGGTAAAGATTTGGACTTTGACACAGATCTTTTGAATATCAAGCTTGTGGGTGAAGCTGATGAAGATGACACTAAAGTTTTATCATGTGCACATTTTTGTTCGCAAAACATATCTGCCCCTGCGATCTTTTCTGCGGAGGTAAGAAATAGCTTATGATATATATCGTGGCATGATATTTGGGTGATATTGAACTTTTTTTTTAATTTTTTTTTATTAGGTCAATATTTTAGTAATGCTTCCTGTGTCATCTATCATGATGGATATTAGTTTTTGTATTTTTCTGATAAGCATTTTTGCTTAGAATGCAGATAAAATTCAAGTAAGTGTTCTGCTTAATACATCACAGAAGCCTACAAAATCCACTGCACCTATTGCTGAATATTACCCAGGTACTTAGTTGTTTATTGATATGGTAGCACTTTTAATATTTGGTGAATTGATGATTTTTTGTTAGATTTGGTTTCAGAGTTACGTCTATAATTCTTTTGGTGGAAATTGAACTTTATGCTTTCAGCTTTGGAAGATGCCAGACTTTTGGTAGTGGATTTGAAGCTAGATGTGCTTTGTTATGCAACCAAGAGGCTTCCGTTGATATATGCTCTTTCTAAGTTAGTAGTCCCTGGTTTAGTTGACCAATTAAATACAATGAAGAAGGCAATCATGCCCTACCTCCTAACTCAGCATCCTCAGGTATGTTACCTTTGAGTGTATTTGTAGTACTGCCCTCAACACTCACCTTCACAAGTAGACCTTTTTAGCGAACAACACCTTATGTAAGCCATAATTAAATAGAATGCTTGTTAAGAGAAAGAAATATGTTATTTCTATGCTGCAATAATGCTTGCAAGATGCCCTTCTAGCATCACTTTTTCCAATTGCTACTTTGATAAACATTGGTTGTTGAGAGAAAGAAATATGATATTTTATTGCTATAAAAACATAAGTAGCCTCCCTAGAAATTTTATCTAACAAATGCTTTTCTGCTCCTTACTAGAGATTTTATTGCATTTGCAGCTGCGACCTTTCCACTTTAGTCCACCTGGAGTATTGCAACCAATAACTGTTATCTATGAACTTAGTTATGGGGAGACAGAAATGAAGCAAGGTAATTGAACTTTTTGCATAAAGCATGAAAGTATTCTTTCTTGCGTGCTTTTTGTGACTGGAAAATGTAAGATATTTTGGCCTCAAGGTAACTTGTCCTCTGGGATGTCTAGTTCAGCCAACCGAAATAATTAACATAGTTGGCTCTTATTGTTTTTGTTTGAATTTCTTTGCTTTTCCTCTTCATGTAGTAGAAAGAGAAATCCAAAATTCTCATAATTTTGATTTTATTGCTGAGTGATATTTTTCCCCCCATCCTGTTAAATAATTAGGATAATATGGTCAGGTGATTTCTTCCATATAAGATATAAATGAAATACCTTTTCTCATAACATGTCTGATATTAACAATTCTCAGGACATTGCTGAGTTTTTTGTTTGTGAGTGGTCTGTTTCGGATAAGGACCGGTGATCTAATTAGAATTATAGTTTGACGTACTCTTGATAATTGATTGGCAAGAAATGTGATTTCTGAATCTTCTCTATTTTCACAGTTGATGTTAGAAAATCCTTACACTCGAGGCTGGGATTACCTTTTGATCGTCCCCTCTTGAGAATTGCTAATGCCCTGGTTCTGTCTACTAAGGATAGTTCGAATAGTGTTTCTCTACGAAAAGGTAATTCTTTCATCTTTATTTATGCAACACTTTACTCGCCCTTTGATACCAAGCGACAAGAGCTGATTGTTGGCAATGACTTGGTGAAGGGAATCGTGTTTGTGTATACTAACATTTTTGGCATATTCCTGTGGTATATCAGGCTCTGTGTTGCTTAAAGATGTACATATTGGGATCCCAAGCAGTGGGGGTTAGTGACCACAATTGTTATTATTTCTTTTTTCTTTTTTTGGCTTCCTCTTGGCAGTTGTTTGACTGAAATATGATATTTTCTTCCAGTCACTGGGGGCTCTGCCTCTCTGGTTCAAGGTTCTTATGAGTATTATCATTATCTTCAAGATGGCTTTGATGATTCGGTATGGGAATTTCTCTTTCGCTTCAGTAGTAGAATGTTTTAACATCGTTTTTAATCTTTCACAGCTTTAGATTCAATAAATTGAATCTTGATTGCTTGATGCATGTATTAATTATTATACTCTGACTGACGAGCGGAGCAGCCGACCTCACTACGTTCTCCCGTTGCGTCTCCAATCTACGATCTCTACGTTGTCAACTCATAGTAGAAGCTTTATCTTGTATTGTGCATTTGGCACTTGTGAAACACAAAAATTTGAAAATTATAAGTGCTTTGTCGTGGATGTTTAAATGGTCAACTTTTTCCCTTGTGTGGTATAAACATCTTTGTTTTGCTTTAAATTACTACTTATTCTTATGCAAACCATACTCTGTGATGTATGCATCGTAAGTTCAGAACCCTAATTACCCCTGTAGGAAATTATCCATTCCACCAATCTGTTTGCAGAATTGAAAACTAAGATCTCAACCCTCTCCAAATTAATATTAAATCCTAAATTCTTTGACTAGTAATCGGTGTGTGCCAACGAGATAGTAAAACCACAGAGGCACTGAGCTGTTCTATATTAATTTTCCTGGATTCACCTGTTTTTATTATGCGCAAGCAATGAAGTGGATTTTCCTGTCTAATGCAGGGCTCTAATTGGTTAAAATTCCAGGTTATTTTTGTTTGTCTAATCTTGTATCGGCTATTACATTTGTTTGGGATTTCTGTTTTGATTGAAATTGAGATACAAAATTGCAAATGAATTTTGCCATGATTGCCGTTTATATTGGGATTTCTACCGCTAATTCATTTATATATCACTTCGTAGGGCTGGGGTTGTGCATACCGCTCTCTCCAGACTATCATTTCATGGTTTAGGCTCCAACATTACGCCTCCGTAGATGTTCCTTCACATAGGTACGTCAGCACCTAGAGCTTGCTAAGGTCTTTTTTTTCTTCTATCTTCCCAATTTTCTTCTGCTGTTATTTGACGGTCTAGCCCACTGCAACAAACTGTGATTTCTTGTGATATGTATAAATTGTATGCAAATCAGTCTTTTGTATCTTTCTTCATGCTTTCTTCTAATGCATATTATAGTCATACAGATTTAAAATGAATATGTTTCATTTTTGTGGTATCAACATCATGTGATTTGATTTGACAAAGTGTTTTCTTTCAGGGAAATACAGCAGGCACTTGTAGATATTGGTGATAAGGATCCTCCTTTTGTTGGTTCGCGTGAATGGATTGGTGCCATTGAGTTGAGCTTTGTTTTGGATAAACTTCTGGGTGTAAGTATGCCTATCCATCTCTGAAATCATATTGCACAGGGACTAGAGAATGAGGTGAAAAAGTGAAACGCCAATTTATATCTGAAAATAATTTTAAGACTTGCGTAATCTTGCTGTAAAATGGTTTTGTGATTTAACAGGATTAAGTTGGTGATTGAGCAGGTTAGTTGCAAAGTCTTAAATGTCAGATCTGGAGCTGAGCTCCCTGAAAAATGTCGAGAGCTGGCCTTGCACTTTGAGAGTCAAGGGACGCCCATTATGATTGGTCAGTTGTACAAATAATGTTTGTATTCCTATTATTTGGCATGTATTTACAGCTTTCTCTGATAATGATAATAACCCAAAATTTACAAATATATTGTAGCACTGATGTTCATATACTCAATAATAATGTCTATAACTCTTCTGAATAATATCTTGGTAAATGATTGCAGGTGGTGGTGTTCTTGCATACACACTTTTAGGAGTTGATTACAATGAAGCCAGCGGAGATTGTGCATTTCTCATTCTTGATCCTCACTATACAGGCAATGATGAGCACAAGAAAATTGTAAATGGAGGATGGTGTGGGTGGAAGAAAGCTGTTGATAGCAAGGGAAAGAATTTCTTTTTGCATGATAAATTTTATAACCTTCTGCTTCCGCAGAGGCCCAGCATGGTGTAGCCGATGCTCGGATTATAAGCGAGGGGTGTGACTGCATTTTTAATTCTTTCATTCAAATTGAAATGCTAGCTTTTTGGTTGGAAACATGTGATGGAAAAAAGTGAAATGTGGAAGAACGTACCGGGAGTAATATCAGGTTGCTTCTTTTATTTTTGGAGAATGTCGGTGTTTGTTAAATGACCGACGGTGATAATCCTCCTAACCTCGGAATGGAAGGAGATATGGAAGTTGCTAAACACTCTCATCAGCGATCCTTGATGAGATTAAATATTTCCATCATTTCAATGTACTAGCCACCGTCTAATGTCATGGAATTTCAATTTGCAAGATTTAAAAAATATGCTGCAATTGTTCTCAGCAATCCGAAAAACGATTGGGCAAGTCATGCGGGTTGGTGAATCGATCTTTTCGTTACTGAAACGCACCGTTTAAGTATATACTCCCCGTACATACATATATGCGTGTGTTTTTTTTGTCTTTTTGTCTTTTGGGGTTCCTTCATCCATCGAGAAACAGGGCTTATTTACTTTGCTGTCTATTATGATTTTATCCATCCATAAGCGACGCTATGTCTGCTTCCACTCACCGAAGCTTCGCATATTCAGTTCCATTCATAGACAGCCATTGCCCAACTCACCACCTCTCAAAACCTCACCTCTCCCAGTCCCTCCTCCACTCAAAACCCATTAAAGCTTATATAGCCCTCTCTGCAATCACACCAACCACTTCCTCCACCACTCATTCTTCCAGGCAAATTTTCCTTCCTTTCCTTCAACAACAACGACAATACCCAAATCCTCAAAATGAAAATCATGAAGAAGAAGAAGAAGAAGAAGAAGAAGACGAAGAAGAAGAAGCAATAGACCCACTTCTCAAATTCTTCAAATCGCAAACCCCAACCCGGGACCCACCTGCCCTCGGCAAACTTTCTCTCCAGAAAAACCGCCGTTCTTCTTGGCACCTCTCTCCCCATGCCAATTCCCCCAATCAATCAGAATCCGATATCAACGACATTCCCTTGGAAGATGAAGCGAAACAGCAAATGGGTTCTTTGCCTGATGGCATTGTCGGAGAAATTTTACGAATTGCAAGGAACATGCCAGAGAATTCAACGTTAGGTGAGATGCTGGAAGGAGATTTCAAGGGAAGAGTTAGTAAAAGAGAATGCGTGCAATTGTTGGAGTTGATGGCTAACGACGGTCTTTTAGGGGGCTGCTTGTATTTTTATGAGTGGATGAGATTGCAGGAGCCTTCTCTTGTTTCGCCACGTGCGTGTTCGGTTTTGTTTCCGGTTTTGGGGAGGCTAGAATGGGAGATGATTTATGGTCTTGTTTAAGAATTTGCCTCAAAGCAAAGAGTTTCGGGACGCTCATGTTTATAATGCTGCTATTTCTGGGCTTTTTTGGTGTGGAAGGTATGGGACTGTTGTTCTGTTTTGATTTAATGCTCATTATGTGTTGAGGTGGATTGTGAAGTTGCTTGAGAACAACAAAGAAAAATAAATTTGCAACTATTAAAAATTTCATACTTTGCTCGCCCTTGCTTTAGTTTGGGTTCCATTATGTCAAGTGGAAAAGTTTGTAAGAAATTCTTTTAGAGAACCTGTGTTCATGATATGCATAGGTAAAAATTAAAATGAGGTTGGATATTGTTTGTTCATAAATATGTTTTTGCTACTTTGTACGGTGCTATAGTCTTTATATTTAATTCTGCTACGTCATTTGTGATACTGGGGAGGGGATGAGTCTAGCAGTATATTGTAAGATTCATTCTTACTGACTACAGCTTGCTGCTTTTCATGATTTACTTCTGTCAATGTAAATGGAGATTTTTTTTTTCCTGGTGGTTTGGAAAATTAACTAGTAAACTATTTGAGAACAACTGTCAGGTTGCATTTCCAAGCAAAGGAAGAAAGATCTTAACCATAAAGTATTGTTTTTCCAACACTTAGTAGGGCTTATTTTGAATTTCTAATAACTTATCAGGTATGATGATGCGTGGAAGGCATATGAGGCAATGGAAGCAAATAATGTCCGTCCAGATCATGTGACTTGTTCTATAATGATTACAGCCATGAGGAAAAGCGGTCGGAGTGCAAAAGAAGCATGGGAATTCTTTGAGAAAATGAACAGAAAAGGCGTCAAATTGAGTCAAGAAGTTGTGGGTGCTCTAATGAAATCATTTTGTGATGAGGGGCTTAAGAATGAAGCCCTTATTATTCAAATGGAAATGGAGAAGAAAGGCATCCCTTCAAATGCCATTGTATATAACACTTTAATTAATGCTTATTGCAAGTCCAACCAACTTGAAGAAGCTGAAGGTCTTTTTCAAGAGATGAAAGCAAAAGGCCTTAAGCCTACGTCTGCTACCTTTAACATCCTTATGGATGCATACAGCAGAAGAATGCAGCCTGAGATTGTTGAGAAGCTTTTACTTGAATTGCAGATATGGGATTGGAGCCTAATGCCAAATCTTATACATGTCTAATCAGTGCTTATGGGAGGCAGAGGAAGATGAGCGACATGGCTGCAGATACATTCTTAAGGATGAAAAGAGTTGGTATAAAACCAACTTCACATTCTTATACAGCACTTATCCATGCTTATTCAGTTGGTGGCTGGCATGAGAAAGCTTATGCTGCATTTGAAAACATGCTAAGGGAAGAAATTAAACCTTCCATAGAGACCTACACAGCTCTACTGGATGCATTTAGGCGTTCTGGTGACACGGGAATGATGATGAAAATTTGGAAATTGATGATGAGTGAAAAAGTTGAAGGCACGCGGGTGACATTTAACATTCTTCTTGATGGATTTGCTAAACAAGGTCAGTACCTTGAAGCTAGGGATGTAGTATCTGAGTTTGGGAAGATTGGATTACAGCCAACATTAATGACGTATAATATGCTGATGAATGCATATGGACGGGGAGGGCAAACGTCAAAGTTGCCCCAGCTGTTGAAAGAAATGGCAACTCTAAATATAAAACCTGATTCAGTTACTTATTCCACCATGATCTATGCATTTGTTCGTGTTCGTGATTTTAAAAGGGCCTTTTTTTATCACAAGCAGATGGTGAAAAGCGGGCAAGTCCCCGATGTTAAGTCGTATGAGAAGCTAAGGTCAATTTGGATGTTAAAGTGGCAATAAAGAACAGAAGGGACAAGAGTGCCATACTTGGTATAATTAATAGCAAAATGGGAATGGTGAAGGCTAAGAAGAAGGGAAAGAAAGATGAATTCTGGAAGTATAAGAAAAGGCATCCAAGAAGTCAAAGCCATGCTCATAATGGATAGCGATGATGCTAATGATGGATTTTGTGATATTAGAATTCCATTTGGTCTAATTGGCTTCTCACTGCTGGAAAGGTCTGTCTTCTGTTAGTATTGTGATGTTTAGTCCTGCATATTGTTGACTTTGCCTTTGAAAATGGTTCGTCGCCACCAAGATATATCTCAGCTGTTTAAAGGAAAACCATAACAACACTGAAGTGCTTTAGAAAAGTCTTGGTATCCTTTATTAGACCAGAAGATGGGCTATAGTGAATTCATACAAGTATTGAGATGTTTTCAAGGTAAGATTTGCGCATCTTTTAAGTGTATAGAAATAACTGTTGCGACACATACCCAACTTAGCTTCCCTCTTAACATTTCTCTAAGCTAAATCCACTTCGAGTAAAATTGATTAGTCAGGTATTTTGACTTGCCCTCTTATGCTTGTCATTTATAGTAATAATCCTCCAAACTCAGATGCTTTTGACTAATTCGAAGGATGATTATGCCTGTCATTTTTCCCTATCCCTTCAGTTGTTAAAGAGTAAGAATCTCCTCTACTTCGCAGTTAGACCTCGATCCTCGAGCCTCGTTTCATCTTCATTGCTTATCATGAATCATCAAGAATTGCATGACGGTGCCGCTGCCACACCATCAATGTTCATTAAAGCATCATCTTCATTGTCCATGAAGCTTCAATACTTTGACCCACATGACTTCTTTAAACCTTCGTATTTTGCAACTTACAAAATTCAATTTCCCATTAAAAATTAGAGCTTATATTATCAGGTTTCCAAAAACCTCACAAAGCTGAGACCTCCTTTTTGTCAATTAATAATCGAGCTTCACAGATTTTTCTAGAATTATCAAGCATTAGGCACTAATGCCCAATAAGGTAAATTGCAATCTTTGTAACTGTCTTGAAGAGATTTTTTAATATAGTTGTTGGCATCCAATCCAGGCAGATACAGAAATTACATTAAACAGTAATAAAGAACTGGAAAATAAATATTTCTGAAATTGGAAATTCATTCATTAATTACCTTGATGTACTCAATTGGACAAAAATTTGTCCAATCGAAGACCCTTACGTAGAGGAACCACGCACCACTCGGAGTTGGAAAGCATTAACCAACTAAGCAATTTCTTGACGGCAAGCATTTTAGCAAGCTAATTATCATTTCCTCATTGAACATAATCTACTTAAATAAGGATATTTCTGTAATTGAAGATCCAAAACCCTAAAACGAGGTACCCTGGCGCTATAGCGAACGAGCCGGGTGGAAGCACAAGACAGGTAACAACAATAAAACTGGCTGCAGCGGCAACGCCACGTGGACATTCAAAAGTGCTGTAATACCCAAAATCCCCTGTGATGACGTGTACCCGTAACCGCAGCCTCCCTATATAAACTCCTGTCACTCTCCCTCTCTCATTTTCATTCTCATCCATTTCTCTTCTCACACTCACAACGGATTGAGACACAACAAAGAGACACTCGGATTCGGATCCGCTGTTTAAGCGACCCGGAGCTTCGTTTGTGATCTAGGGTTTGTGACACGGAGGTTCTTATTCGTTTTTCTTCTTTTTTGGGTTCTGTTTGCGGTTAGAATCGGATTTGGAGATCCGATTTGCTTCTCCTGTCTTGGCTCGAGATCCGGGCCAAGTACAGAAGAATCGGATCGGGTTTTCTGGATTCAATCTTCTCAAGGTTTACGCACAAAGGTAAGGAGCACACTTTTTTTTCTTCCAACTATTTTTTAAAAATAAGTGTAGAGCTTTACTGTGACTAAGAAAATAAGTAATGTTATTATCTTCTTTCGTTTTCTTAGCTATCAAACATAGTAAATTCTAAAGCATTTTTACCGTTATTCCGTTTCTTTTATATTCTTTATTAGTTATTTAATCGTATTAAGTAGTAGGCTGAGGGCTATTTTTAAACTATGATGCCTTTAGGTTCTTGAATTAAAAGGGAAAAAATGGAAATAATGTTGGAAGTTGGAACGAAAGGCTATGTTGTCGAATCTTTAGATGATGTGTATTATTAATCTTGTCTTCTTCCTTTTTTTTAAATTGTTTATTTTATTTTTAGATTTAAGCATTAGATATATTGGTAAGTGTAAATGGCGTCGACTGGGGATTTACGGAGGAGCAGAGGGAAACGTTGAAAATAGCTAGCCAAAAGCTGAAGTTTTGTCCTCGTCTCCAAAATCTCCGACATCTTTACTCTTCTGAGCATTATTTGAAAGTTCCGGCTGGTGGCAAGGCGCCGAATGTTGGAATTGCTGTAAGACATGTGCGTAGGTCACACTCTGGAAAGTTAGTGCGCGTGAAGAAGGGTGAGTTTAGCACTTATATGCAGTTTTTCTATATGGTAATTAGTTATCTAAGCTTTAGGAGATTGATAAGTTTCTTTCTATATTTGACCATTTTTTACCATATCTTGTGCTTTTATCAGACCTTTTATTTCTTGTGTTTTTTTTTTTTGGGCACCCTATTTCTGGAACGAGTTAAGTTTATTGTTTGTGTGCTATTATCTTTCAGATTCTCTTCAATATATATAGGTTTGCCATTGCCAAAATAGCCACTAGCTTCAAACAAACAAGTTTGAATATTATGAAGTTTCCAAATAACATGAGCTTTTAGGTGTGGAACTTTATGATCACTTCATCTGAGAACCTACCGTCCTGTGACACTGGTATAAGCGCCAGTTTGGCTTACCAACACGTGGTCAGGAATTGAAATTTTAACTGCTGTTGTCATTTTTCTTCTCTGTTTCTAAATATCATATAATAGATTTTGTTGTTCAATCTGCAATTATGCTTCATGTTTCATCAGTGGTAAAAGCCATGAAATCTATCTATAAGTGAAATTCTTTCAGATGGCTTCCATGGATGATTTGCACTTTGCTTAGTGCCAACTGGTAAATTTGGATTTTTTCTTTTCGGTTTTAAAGGGGAAAAAGAATGCAGGGAGATCTGAAATTCATAAATAATATGTGATGCATACCAGAAAAACCTTATGGGGGGTTTTAGAGACTTGGAGCATAGCGGCATGGAATGAGGAGAATTTCTCATTCTAGTTGGAAGGCTGCTAAGGCTTAAACTGGGTCATCACTTCATGCTTTAAGATTGGTTTCATCCATTGGGAGTTGAATAAGTGGATGAACTGAACTTGAACATACGCCATTTTTATGAGTCGTTCATGAAGTAACTTGTGTATGCCAGGGATTATGATAACCTCATATGTCTCACTCGAATTTGTGCATTTTCGCATGGTTTTGTGTAGGTTTTAAGTAGACACTTAAATAGCCAACTGCATTTGCAAAGAACTAGCATGTATTGTATACAATCACTGGGAAGTTGGTCTTCTTTGCATTATCACTTATGAAAAAATTCTGAGTAATTTTTTTTAATAGTATGTATTATGGTTGGTGGACTTCTTTTTCTACACATAACCTAGTTCTAAATGGGTGCCAGTGAATGGTGCTGGATTGCTTTTATACCTGATTATTTTAACTTGCATTAGTTGTATTTCATGATTGCTTAAAGCTGCGTTCTTCCTTAATCTGATGTTAATTTGCTACTGTACTCTTTGACAAATGGTTATAGATGGTGCTGGTGGCAAGGGCACATGGGGCAAACTGCTTGACACTGATGTTGAATCACATATTGATAGAAATGATCCTAACTATGACAGTGGAGAGGTAACCACACTTTCCTTTTTCCACTCATAGTGTTTCTAATTAGGTATAGGACTATAGTCTCATACTGTGGTTTTACTCGTAAATTGCTTTTACTGGTGATTTATATGTAATTATAAATTGATCTTCTTGTATCCTTCTTTTGATAGGAACCTTATCAACTTGTGGGGGCTACTATCTCAGACCCCTTGGATGATTACAAGAAAGCTGTTGCTTCCATCATAGAGGAATACTTTAGCACTGGAGATGTGGAAGTGGCTGCATCAGACCTCAGGGAACTTGGCTCCAGTGAATATCATCCTTACTTTATCAAGAGGCTTGTTTCCATGGCCATGGACAGGCACGATAAGGAGAAGGAGATGGCTTCAGTTCTGCTTTCAGCACTATATGCTGATGTCATTAGCCCAGATCAGATTAGGGATGGGTTTGTCATTCTTCTTGAGTCTGCTGATGATCTGGCAGTTGACATACTAGATGCAGTTGATATTCTTGCTTTGTTCGTTGCTCGTGCTGTGGTTGATGACATACTTCCTCCTGCTTTTCTCACAAGGGCAAAGAAAACACTTCCAGCATCCTCAAAAGGATTTCAGGTCATTCAAACTGCTGAGAAGAGCTATCTCTCAGCTCCACACCATGCAGAACTTGTGGAGAGGAGGTGGGGGTAGCACTCACATCACCGTTGAGGAAGTGAAGAAAAAGATTGCTGATCTGTTGAGGGAATATATTGAGAGTGGAGATGCTTTTGAGGCCTGTAGGTGCATAAGGGAGCTAGGGGTTTCATTCTTCCATCATGAAGTGGTTAAAAGGGCTTTGGTTCTCGCAATGGAGATTCGAACAGCTGAACCACTTATATTAAAGCTGTTGAAGGAAGCAGCTGAGGAAGGCCTGATTAGTTCCAGTCAAATGGCAAAAGGATTTGCTAGGTTAGAAGAGAGTCTTGATGACCTTGCTCTTGACATTCCATCTGCGAGGAACTTGTTCCAATCAATTGTCCCAGTGGCTATTTCTGAAGGGTGGCTAGATGCTTCATTCATGAAGTCTTTGGGGAGGACGGAAGGGTACAACAAGAAGATGAAAAGGTGAAGCGCTACAAGGAGGAGGTCGTGACCATAATTCATGAGTATTTTCTTTCAGATGACATTCCTGAACTCATCCAAAGTCTTGAAGATCTGGGGGCACCTGAATTTAATCCAATTTTCCTGAAGAAGGTGATCACCCTTGCTATGGACAGGAAGAATAGAGAGAAAGAAATGGCGTCTGTTTTGCTTTCTGCTCTTCACATTGAGATCTTCTCAACTGAAGATATTGTGAATGGTTTCGTCATGCTCCTCGAATCTGCAGAAGATACAGCATTGGACATCCTGGATGCTTCAAATGAGCTTGCTCTTTTCTAGCTAGGGCTGTGATTGATGATGTCTTGGCTCCTCTGAATTTAGAAGAGATCAGTAGCAAATTGCCACCGAATTGTAGTGGGAGTGAGACTGTGCGTGTGGCTCGATCGCTCATTGCTGCTCGTCATGCAGGTGAGAGGCTTCTTAGGTGCTGGGGAGGTGGGACTGGCTGGGCCGTGGAGGACGCAAAGGACAAGATAATGAAGCTCCTGGAAGAGTACGAAAGTGGAGGTGTTGTAAGTGAAGCTTGCCAGTGTATCCGTGATCTTGGAATGCCTTTCTTTAATCATGAAGTGGTGAAGAAGGCGTTAGTCATGGCTATGGAGAAGAAGAATGACAGGATGCTGGACCTGCTGCAGGAATGCTTCAGTGAAGGGCTAATCACTACCAATCAGATGACCAAAGGGTTCACCAGGATCAAGGATGGGCTCGATGATCTGGCTCTGGACATTCCAAACGCAAAGGAGAAATTCACTTTCTATGTCGAGTATGCTCGGAATAAAGGGTGGCTCCTTCCAGCCTTTGGATCATGTGTGGCCGATGCTTCACCTCTCCCAGCTGTAGCTGCTTGAGAAGAATTTGAGTCTTGCTATTTTCTCTCGTATGTGGTTGCCTATTACCTCTCCTCTACTGCTCTGCGCTTCAAAGGTGGATAGATAGATTATTTGGGCTGTCTGGATTCCTTCTGTTGTTTTCTTCTTTTCTTCTCGTGTGATGATGGACATTCTTATGGTCCCATCCAATGTATAAAGTTGGTTCCTTGTTTCATCAACATAGCTTTAGGCTCATCAGATTCAAGATTTACGTTAATTAGAAATTTAGATGCGATACTCTGTTGCTCATGCATGCAATATGACGTTTAGGGTGTTATTTTTCCCCCTTTTTGTTAAAGCTTTAGAGGCTGATTTTATTTCGATCAATTTAGAAACTTCGTTTTAAGATGACAGATAGCTATTAGCTATATAAATAAAACAATATGATTTTCGGAAAACAGATAACAATAGATTATACGTGTATAAAATGAGTTTTTGGACGCTATAGCACACTATTATTACTTTCAAATATAATATAAACAATATTTTTAATTACGAAGAACTTTTATTTTAAGAAAAAGAGGAAAAATGGTCCAAAAGGGTAGTCGCAGTTGACCGCTCAAATTCTTCCTTTCTAATTAATTTCATTTATTTTTATAATAATTTTTTTCATAAACTTAAAAATATAAATAAAATTTCAGAAACTCTTAGTCACTTTTCATCACTATTGTCACGACCTTAAGTCACCGTATTAGTGGCCCTCAGCCATCAATTTACTCTTACTAATAAATTTCTCAATTGCTCCCGATCAAAATTATGTATTTATTTGAACTGATTTTAACAAGATTGATATGATAGTATCAAAATTAAAATAATATCAAATAAAAATAGAGAGAAAATAATTTTGGTATAAGAATCACAAAATTAAAGTAATAGGAATGAATGGTAAATAATGAAAATGGAATAACAATAAAGTGACTGAAGTTGAAATGAATGATAAAAAATAGTGTCGATTAGGATTTCTGGAAATATTTTTATTTTTAATTAAATTTTTATCTATTAATAGATAATTTTAGAAATAGGTGAACTTTATTGAGCCGAACAGTGGGAACTGGTGAAAGAAATTTTGGCGGCTAAATGTCACCGTCGGTCCAAAATGTAAAAGAAACTACCAGGTTGTTGGGCACTCTGTAGCAACTTAAAGGAAACTGAGCCCAAGCCCAAGCCCAAATCTGGGCAGGTCTACAAATGGAATCTGTTGTCGACCGATCGTCTTTCTTTCTTTTTCGTCTTCGTCCTTTTCATCTGAGGAGTTATGGAACGGGAAGTGTACCCAGTGCCCGTAAAATCCGAATCTGGAACCGCAGAGAGCTCCACGGAAGACATCTCTAAGATTGGTCAGGCTTCTAAGCTCTTCATATTGGCTGACCTCAACAATAATCCTCCGGAAACTGATGCCGACGCCCTCGTGTCAGCTCCCGAACTCAGTAGGTAAGTTTACTTTCAAGTTTCATTGAGTAGGAAGTAAGAGATTTAGGGCTCCTAAAAGAACTAGACAGCTGAAACGCACAGTTTTTAGGATGACGAATGAGGATAGCAATCATAGCAGCAGTCATCATGATAAAGGTAGTATTTTAATGTCTAAAGAAACGGATGTAGCTGAAGTAGAAGGTAAAAAGATTAACAAGTTGGGGAAATGCCGTTCAAGAATTAGCAGTAAGATGGATTCTGCTCTTGAGTTTGGAGTTGATGCTGATGGTGATCAATCTGGTCTAGGCACTTCCTCGTCTTCTCGCGAGGAAAAAGTCAGCAGCCTCAAAACCGTGAGCTCCTCCTTTCACTATTGCACGGGCCTTTTAATTCCCATTTCGTTTTATTCAATTCTGTATGTGATTGTAGGGCTTGGTACATGTTGCAAGGA